>PVKC010030714.1:0-14734 GCA_004027635.1 Crocidura indochinensis
ATTCTAATCAAAGTTTCTGGAGACTAGGAGAACATCTTTGGAGGAGGGTGTTCTCTCTCCCATAGGAAAACAGGAAAGGGGATAAGGAAAGAACTGTCTGTGTCTCTCTACATCTCTCTCTTTTTCTTTGATTGTTGGACCACACCCAGTAATACCTGAGATCTACTGGTAGTAGACTAGTGCTGGTAGTGCTCAGGGACCATACAGAATGTGGAGATGGAACCCAGGTTGGCTGCATGTAAGGTATGCACTGTACTATTATTACTCCTACTCCTGGAAAGAACTGTCTCTTGGGCACAGGTAGCTGAAGAAGTTCCTCAAGCACTTAGTTCTTAAAGTCTCTCCTATGTGCATTAGTCATTAAATAATAAGTTCTTTGGCATGTCTACAATGTGCAGACACTATTATTTGTGTGAATGGGCATCTAGGAACTAAAAACATAGACCATTATCATTTTGATGTTGATCACATCAAGAGACAAGCAAGCCTCACAACCTATTGTATTGAATACTCTAGGGGAACAATTCAGGAGAAAAGGAGACTGTTTTTGGTTAGGCAAGGATGCCTACTCTAAATAGGGCACCTCCACGAGTCATGACAGCTTGTTAGCAAAAACACAAAAGGGGAAGCTAAGATAGATGAAAGAAAAATTCAGGCAGAGGAAAAGAGCTCAAAGACAAACAGAGATTGCAAAGTTGGTTAGTGGCACAGCTGCAAGAAATGAGGATGGAGATAAGTATGGAACTTGTCTTCATTCCATGCTGTAATTTTACTGCATGTTCCAGTTAGGGGGGGGATCCATTAACATTCTTCTCTCCCACAAAGACATTCTGAGTCCCATGGGATCTACAATGTTATGTGAGCAAAGGGATAGCATTGTTTTATCATCTCATGCTAGACTCCACTCAACATTTCCATGCCATGAGGCAGAGGTGGCAGCAGATGTGAGGATGAGATGTACTGTGTCAGAACCATGAAGTCAGGGGCTCAGACATCTGCTTCCTTCCTCTTGGCTGTGAGGAAATGGTGTAGTCATTTGCTTTTTGTTTTTGGAAAGAAGCTGGGACTGCCTAGTACACTGGACTCCCAAATTCTTCAGTATTTTGTGAGACCTCCCCACATCTATTGTGACCCACCTTTCACTCTCTATAGACTGCAGCTTAGTTAATGATCAGGCAGACACCTGTTTCATACTATTACAAATGGCTACAAATTAAAGGAATAATTGGTTATGCAGCAATGGATCTTTCATGCCAATGTGGGACTTGCTTTGAGCTTGTGCAATGTGTGGAGGTGGAAGGCCCTTGTGAGAAATGTTAGCAGAAGCGTCACTGGCAGCAGAGTTTGGTTGTGGAAGTCATAATAGTCTCCAGGGTCTGAATAGTGATGGCTAATAGGGAAGTGAGAAAAAGACTATTGGAGACAGCAGAAGATGCCCACCCCCACTGTGACATGCAGTAGCAGCTAAGTAGCATGTTTCTTGGTGAAATAGAGTGACACACTTAGGCACTGTGGAATGTGTCAGTTGGCTTTCTATATACTCTGGACAGATAAATAAATTAGATGCACATATTGGAATACTTTAAAATTGTAAGAAAATATAAAATCTCATAATCTGTTGTAAAGTCGATGAAAATTAAGCATATCACATCAAGAAAAATAAGTCAGAGGGCAAAGGACAAATACCAGATGATGTCATTCATCTGTATGATTAAAGAGAGATGAAACAAGGGACTAGATAGTATCAAATGATAACCAACCTTTGAACTTGCATTTCAATATACATATCACCAAGCCATGAGGGTAGTGATGGGGGACAGAAAAAGTGGACTAGAGGCAACATAGGGATAGTATGGGAGAGTTCTGGGTATTTTGTTGGGGGTGAAGATACAGTAACTTTGCCCTTCAATACCATAAATGTTTACATTAGTGTGACAATTTTACCTAAACTTATAATAAAACATATACAAACAAGGAAAGGATTCCATGGAAAATTAAATACAGGAGAAAATTAGGAAAAATGGTTTAAAGATGAAGTGAAGAACATCACTATAAAATAAAACTTTTCAAAATGTCAAAGAAAAAACCTCTAAAGATATGTGGGGTACCATGGATTCCCCTACTTGAAACAGGAGGATTCCTAACATGTACTGTACTTTCCCAGCCTCAAAAAGAAATATGGCTAGAATTGACATATTTTGGAGATATATGCAATATGGTTATTTTCTTTTTCTTTTTTTTTTTGTGGTTTTTGGGTCACACCCGGCAGTGCTCAGGGGTTACTCCTGGATCCATGCTCAGAAATTGCTCCTGGTAGGCACGGGGGACCATATGGGGCACCGGGATTCGAACCGATGACCTTTTGCATGAAAGGCAAACGCCTTACCTCCATGCTATCTCCCGGGCCCCAATATGGTTATTTTCTAATGGATTAAATGCTAATAGAGTCTCAGAATACTCATTAAGTTTTAAAAACTATTCTAAAAGTAGCATCAATTAAAATGAAAGTAAAAAGATAAAAAAATGAAAAAATGGGGTCAGGAAAAAAGTTCAAAGGGCTGGAACATGGGCTTTACATGAACTGTGCCCCATGTTCAGTCTCTGGCACTGTGTGCCCCTCTCTTAGCACTGCTGGTCACAGCTATGGGAGCTTATTGCCCTGCTGAGTGGAACAACTTTGCATCACTAGGCTAAGCATGAAACCATCAGGCCTTCACAGCCAGGAAAAGAATCATGGGAACATTCCTCTGGTCCCCTGAGAAATGCTTGGTAGCACTCCTCCCTTTAAAAAATGAGATGTGGAACCCTCAAGTTTATATAGGAAGAAAGAAAAATCTGTCATGGTACAGAAAGAATTCATAAGAAGGCAGACTCTAGATCCCAAAGCCAAAGCAGAAGTGAACTAGTTCCAAGACTTAAGGTCCTAATCGAGAAACCATCAAGGTCAACTGTGGGTTCCAGACTCCAAATTAGTAACCAAATTATACTTGTCTCTAGACAGTATCATCCCTTTGAGGGATCTTTTCCCACAATGCTGAAATGGAATGAGTTGCACTATAGAAGAAATAGCATGCAAATGTCAGCACTAGGTTATTAACAATATCACAGCTTTTGCCTAGTGTCTTGGGTATCCAATTTATGAGAGTCCAGCTGTCATTATGAGAGGATACTTTAGCTGCTTGTAGATAAGGAACATAGAAAAAAATGAGGACAAGATACTCCTGCCATAGATAGCTGGGATTCACTTCATAAGTATCGGATTCTGACCCAAGCATGAATTCAGCTTTCTTTGAAATTATGTCACTCTCACAAATAAATTCTTCTCTAGCTGTCAATATTATTTGTTTTTATTTTCACTGCAGGCAAGGAATGCTTTAATCAAAAATGCCAGAGGCAGGAGAGATAACTCAATGGGATGAGCACATTTCATAAGTTTCGTTCTATCATTGATGCCATGTGGTACCCCAAGCACCACTTGGAGCAAGTGACCCCTGAGCACTGAGTCAGAATTATCAAGGGGGAATTTCTGAACCTCATAATTTGCCTTGGATTGTTGATTAATAGACATTATTTTATTTCCTTTCTATGATGGTATTTCCATGGCAGAGACCTCACTCAGGTGGGACAGAAGAGGCAGTGAAGAGGAGAGAGCTGAAGACTAACCAGCATCTCAGAGGCAAAGGCTTACCTTACCGCCTTTCTTCTACCAAAGATGCTTCAGACCAATGAGAAACAAGCATATTCTGAATAGGAAGGAACCTGGTTAATCCAACAGTGATCAACCTTTGCAATCCCATTTTAGTAGGTAACTAGACAGGTATGGTCTCCAGAGCTCCACTTTGGTCCACATAATCTTTTTTTATTTTATTTATTTTATTTTATTTTTTATAGAAAAGGTCAGTTTTAACTGCCATTTTTTTTTCTGGTGCCTGGGAATGCGAACAATGACTAATTTGATGAAGAGATTCTGAGACAACATTCTTTTTTTTTTTTTTTTTTTTTTTTTTTTTTTTTTTTTTTTTTTTTGGTTTTTGGTTTTTGGGTCACACCCAGCAATGCTCAGGGATTACTTCTGGCTCTATGCTCAGAAATCGCTCCTGAAAGGCTCCTGGGATGCTGGGATTTGAACCACTGTCCTTCTACATGCAAAGCAAATGTCCTATTTCCATGTTATCTCTCCACCCCCATGAGACAACTTTCATATGGGCACCCCGACATTTTATTAAAGAAATCCTTTAATAGCATCGATACTTAGCAAAGAAGTAGTGGATTTTCCTTCAAAATGGACAATGAGATAAAATGCCCATCATTTTATCATTAACATCATTTTCATCTGGTGTAATCAATGACCTCCTATTCAAAAGACAAGAGAAGAAAAAGAGAGAAGGAATATAGTAGACTAAAATTGATCATTATTTATAAAAATCCCATGTTTTGCTGCTCTGGTGATACTTTAGTTAGCTTTTGTATTTGTCTGCCTTTTGTGATCTAGACTTTTCTTTCCACTGTTTTCTGGACTTTCCTGGGCTTTCTTCTGACAGTTGCTCATCTTTAGACACAAACTGGAGGCCCTTTGACAGGCCAAGGCTCCCATAAAGAAGGAAACTGCCTAATTATTGCCCCTAGAATAACCTAAACTACCTCTACTCTATTGGCTAAAATTCAGAAACCAGATGGAATGGCACAGCCAGAAAAGAATGTTCTGCAGTCAGCAGGCACGAAACAGATAGGGAAATTGTTTCCATGGCTCGCAATTTTCTGCTTTGAATTTTGTCCCCATCAGTTGACCTGCTTTTTCTTGGTGACCTTCTCTAGTAACTATACAGAGTGTTTGACTCAGAGTCAATCTTAAATGCTGCACAGAGGACCAGAGGCAGCTGAAAGAACTAAGCCTCAACACCTTGGTCCAATTAGCATCCTGGGTACCAGCAGGCTTCTGTGTAGGCAGGATGCCACACGTACTGATGGATATGTGACCTTTGCCCTCAGCTTTCAAAGCTACCTTCTGTAGCATCCAAGAACAATCTTCCCTGAAATAAAAGTCTCCACGTGCAGAGGGCTGGTTCATATTAGCACTGTCTTAAACACAGCTTGCTGAGTCCCAAGATGGTTTCTATTGCTTTAATGTCCTAAGGATTCGATGATTCAATTTAATGAGTTAATATTAGACCCTGAAACCATGCTGGCTCACCCTAAGTGCCACGAAAATGTTTGTTAAATAAAAACAAAACTCTTGAATAAGGCGAGAGTTGTTTTCTCTCATTCCTTAAAGATAACATTCGTTGTTGACTGCTGCATATTATTATTTTTGAGAAGTCTTACCTAACTGCCCTTTCATTTTCAGAAAACTGATTGGTCTGTTTGTGCATCTCAGAAGGGCATCTCTGAGCATTTCTTTATCTTTTGATTTATATCATTTCATTGGGTTGTCTAAGGTACAGCTCATTTCTATTTATCCTACTCGATATTATGCATTTCAGCCTAGAGATTTGAGTCTTTTCTCAAACATGGTAAGCACACACCTTTTAAATAATTTCTTTCAATAATGTCCTGAGTCTTAAATAGACAAATAGTGAGTCTAATTATTACATCTTCCTTACCTTAACTTATCTCTCTTATGTTCCAATTTTTGCTGTCTTACATATGTGCACTAATATAATCTATTGCTTCTCTGCTTATTTCTGACTTTATATTTTTTAAGCCAAGCATTGCATTTAAAATTTCAATTATTATTCTTTTTTTTCTTTTTTTTGTCCCCAATTTCCAATACAGACCAGGCAAGGGTCTGGGTTGAAGTGTATATAGGGTGCGTTTACTGTACCTCCTTTTTCTATACAGTCCGTGTGAGGAACACAGCCTGTGGTAAGTAAAATTTCAATTATTATTCATTTTTTTTCTTCTTGCTGTGCCAGGGGTCAAACCCAGAACCTCACAGAAGACAAACACTTGATCATGAAGCCACATCCTGGACCCCACTGATTGGATTTTTAAATATACAAAATGGAAATATTTTATTGTCATACAGGCTTGTTTTCTATTCATTTACAATAAAATGTTTCCTTGTCAGTTTTATGATTTCTCTTTCATAAAGGTTAGGAATTGAGCTTGGGTCTCACACAACACAAATCATGGGCTTTATTGCTGAGTCACATCCCTGGACAGTTTTATGATTTCCGATCGTGAGTTTAATTTCAATGAAGCGTTATTGGTAGGAAACTTGAATCGCTATACCATCTAGATCAAATAATCATCTTCCCCAAAATTTTGAATTTGCTTCATCTAAGTATTCAAGACCTCAACCAAAACATTTCTAGATCAGATATGTTAGAGAAATTAGAATTTCAGCCTAAGTAGGAAAAACTCCCCTTATAATAATTTTCATAGTTGAATTTTATCTAGTAAAATGACACAAGAAGAGAGACAAGCTTCCCTTTCCTTGTTCAGAGTCTGTAGGAATATTTTCACTCCATTTCACGTTTTCCCACTAAAGGTAAAATGTAAAAATGTAAAATGTAAAAAAGGCTGTTTCAGTGAGTGGCATAACAGACTAGAAACTATTGCTTTTGATCAGCTCCCTTTAAACCCTATGAAAGCAATATAATCACTTCCCTCTAGGACTGCTTGAGAATATGAAGTCCATCTTTAGCTTTGAACATCTCTCCATTTTTGGAGGTGGGTTCTGCACCACACCTAGGAGTGTTCAGAGGATACTCATGGTTCTTTGTTTAGGATTGACCCCTGGTGGTGCTCAAGGCCCGTGGGCCACATACTGTATTTGTTCCCCTTTTGTTTCTTCACTTCAAAATAAGATATATGCAGTGTGCATAGGAATTTGTTCATAGTTTTTATTATTATTATTATTATTTGGTTTTTGGGTCACACCCAGCAGTGCTCAGGGATTACTCCTGGCTCCATGCTCAGAAATTGCTCCTGGCAGGCACGGGGGACCATATGGGGCACTGGGATTTGAACCAATGACCTTTTGCATGAAAGGCAAACACCTTACCTCCATGCTATCTCCCGGGCCCCATAGTTTTTGTTTTTACTATAGTCCGGCCCCCAACGATCTGAGGGACAGTGAACTGGCCCCCTGTTTAAAAAGTTTGAGGACCCCTGATGTAGGGTGTTGGAGAAGGAATCGGCCTGTAGCACACAAGCAAGTGCCTAAAACTTTGTACCATCTAGATTGATAGGGCCATGCATTGGGGTTCTTTAACTCAGTTTGGCTTATGGAGATTAATTATACTTTCATGTAAGAATTAGTATGCATTTGAGAGTTTTTTTCCTTGTAATTAAGTTTTTAGTTATTTTATTTATTTGGGGTTTTCCATAGCAGTTTTTTCAAGGGTTTGCAGGGTATTCTCAGAGATATATGACCTATTGATTCAGTGCTAGGACCAAGATGTGGTACTATCCAAGCCCTATGATGCAGAAGTTGTTTTTAAATGTGCTCACTGAGGAACTGGAGCAATATCACCTAGTTATTGTGGCCAATCATGCTGGGTTCAATTCCCAGCATCTTCATATGATTTTCTGATCCCTGCCAGGAGTGAGTCTTGAGTCTAGAGCCAAAAGTAGCCCCTGAACACTGCTGGGTGCGTCCCCAACAAAAGGAAGAAATATGCTCACTGAATCAAACACAATTGTAGAAAATGAAATCTACATGTTCTCCAATGTTTTAAGCAGATCCCTCATGCTCTTTCAATGTGAATATGTGCATGAGAAAAATTATACCTCTGTTGTACAATTTACATTTTAATATATGTAAAACAACTGGCCGTTGGGGGAATATTTTAGCATTTTTAAGAAGTGCTTCAAGAAATACAAAGCCACTGCAAATGATTTTCCAAAGTCAAGCAACTTATTAGTGTAATCAAATCAACATTCATTTAACCACCGCACTGACAAATGTCATCTAATCAGTGGTCATTGACCCATGTGCTGGGTTGAAAGTTCCAGTGAATATGTAATGTAAAGCTGGTCTGGGATTTTCATTCTATCATTCCATCAACAGGGGGTGCCAAGGTATTACAGCTGGAATTTTGTGTGAAGAGAAATTCATTGTGGAGTGGTTGCTCCTATAAACATCTTACCTCTCTAGGAGGCTTCTTTTGTTACTTTCCGACTCTAAGTAACAATGGTTTTAAGATTTCTTTTGAAAAATTGAAGAACTGAATTCATGTTCTGCACAAAAAATGACCTGGATTCTTCTCAGGAACTATTATACTTTAAGAAACTGCAAGCTGTGGGGCCCGGGAGATAGCATGGAGGTAAGGCGCTTGCCTTTCATGCAAAAGGTCATTGGTTCGAATCCCGGTGCCCCATATGGTCCCCCGTGCCTGCCAGGAGCAATTTCTGAGCATGGAGCCAGGAGTAACTCCTGAGCACAGCCGGGTGTGACCCAAACCCCCCCCCCCCAAAAAAAAAGAAAAGAAAAGAAAAGAAAAGAAACTGCAAGCTGTATCTACATGTCTGTTAGGCCTACAAAGCATTCTCCAGCCACAAATAATGCTTATGATAAGAAGTGATAACCACAGAACCAACATCCATTTTCATATTTTATATCATTTTATATTCTCCTCTGAATGTCTACAGTTTAAAAATGTCTGCTTTGTATTAGCAAACACACACCCCTCAAACCCCAAAAATGCCCCCTCCCGTCTTTAATACCAAATAGAGTAAGACAATACCCCAAGCCTGTGGGTCTTTATTTTCTTTTACACATGCTATTAAATATAGTCTCAGTCACAGCCCTGCCAGGAGAGCTCTTTGGAGTTAAGTGTTCCCAGAAATAACACCGCGGGCTTCCTCTTATGGGGATGGTGCTCACGCAGGGTCAGCAATGGGTAATCTTGCAAGTTCTGGCACACAGAGGGGGGCTCAGGATCACCCTGGGCTCTATCCTGTTCCCAATTCTGTCTCGGATTCACTGTGTAAACTGGCCCAACTCCTTCCTCCAGGGTGGTTGTCAAAGTCACAGCAGGACCGGGGAAGGGGGTGATAAGAAGTTGGAATAAGTCACTGACACATTTGTTGGCAGCTTCTTGTGATTCTTTTGCATGATTTCGGAAACAGCTAGATCTTCAAAGCTAATTAGTTCTGCACTGTTGGTTTGGATGAAAAAAAAAATAATTGCCAACAATACAGTTCCTTAACAATACTGAAAATGCAGGCAACACAAACAGTGAGACACTAAACCAAGAACTTCAGAGTCATTTGCATCCATTAGGTAAACAGGTCAGCAGATGTCCAATTCTAAGTTCAAAGCAGACCAGAGCATATTCCCTTGGGGGTAAAGTCCCTGTTAAATGATACACAGGACATATTTTATCCATAAATGGAGATATTTGGAATCATTTATCACACTTCTTTGCTGACGTTGAAAAGGATAATGTAATAAAAAACAAACAAAAATTGTTCACCTGAAGAGTTGGGATGAGAAATATCATCAGCAGTGGGGGAAAGAACCAACAAGCAAAAAGACCCCAAGGAGAACTAGCTTGGAGTGAATATTTTATGAAACCATATTTCATGTCGTTGATGAGTGATGAGTAAATGAAGAACAGAGTAATAAGATGGACAGGCCAGAGCGAGTAAGAGTTCTCACACCTATTGCAAAGGACTTGTTTTTCATAGAAAGCGCCACTCTGAGGGTGAGATATAATGCACTGCTTGAGGATCATTGCTGGAAGTGTTTGGAAAGATTATGTAGTGCCAGAGATGGGACCTGAAACTCCCAAGTAAAGCATACCTTAGCTCTTTGAGTAATTCTTCATAGAATTACTTCATAGAAGGTGTCCTTTGATTTTTCTTGAGATGTTTTGTATATGTTCTTTATTCTTAGAAAATATGCTTTCTCTCATAGCAGTGCTTTTTACAATAACTAGAATATGGAAAAAAATCCAGATACCCAACAATAGATGTGTGACTAAAGAAACTGTGGTACCTCTACACAATGAAATGCTATGCAGTTGTTAAAAATGAAGTCACAAAATTTGTCAATACATGAATGGATACGAAGACTATTGTACTGAGTGGAATAAGTCATAGGAAGAGAGATAACATAGAATTGTCTCACTCACCTGTGGTATTTAAGAAAAATAAAAGATAGTATAGTAATAATACCTAGAGACAATAAATATGTGGGCCAGAAAGACCAGGTCAAGATACGAAGCTTATTAAAAAGAGTGGTAAGTGCAGTTAGAGAAATAACCACACTAACAACAACCATGACAATGATAGAGAGAGAAAAATACAATGCCTGTCTCGAAGACAGGAAGGGGATGGAGGAGAAGGGAAATAGGGACATTGGTGGTGGGAAAGTTGCACTGGTAAAGGGGGTTGTGTATTTTATGGTTAAAACCTAATTACAAACATGTTTGTAACCCTGACGCTTAAATAAAGAAATTATTATCACAAAAAAAAGAAAGAAAAAGAAAAAGAAAATATACTTTCTGACATTGAGATAAGTCTTTTGTTTTGTTTTGGTTTGGTTTCTTTTGGCCACACCCGGTGACAGTCAGGAGTTACTCCTAGCTATGCACTCAGAAATCGCTCCAGGCTTGGGGGACCATATGGGAGGCCAGGGTATCATTGGGGAAATCGTCGGGGGATTGTCAGGGGATTGCCACTGTCTGCCTATGCTAGCATGCACAAGGCAGACGCCTTACACCTTGTACCACCACTCTGGCCCTTGAGGAAAGTCTTTGAATTCTTTTCTGCACATTTTATGAGAATTAATTTTTACATATTACATGTAGCATATAATATATAATAATACATTTATATAATGTAAAGACGTGAGAATCTTGAGAATTAATGAATACATAAAAGGCATGTGTTATATGGGCTGGATTTCTGGCTTTGGAGAATTTTGTTTTGTTTTGTTCTTCATTTCATTGTTTGGATTTTTTTTGGCAAATATGACAGTGCTCAGAATGTGTGGGAAGAATTTATCCCCTATATCCTCCAAGGTAAAAACATTCATGATAAAGATCATCCTATAATAAAATCAAAATTTGAAATAAGATGCCAACAGTTCCACAGCAGAAAATCAAACCTCAACTGTGAAAAGGAACAAAGATGTAAAATAATATGCTAATGCTGGGGCCAGAGAGATAGCATGGAGGTAAGGTGTTTGTCTTTCATGCAGAAGGTCAGTGGTTCAAATCCTGGAAACCCATATGGCCCCCTGAGCCTGCCAGGAGCTATTTCTGAGCATAGAGCCAGGAGTAACCCCTGAGTGAGGCCAGATGTGACCCAAAAACCCAATATATATATATATATATATATGAAATATATATAATATATATGCTAATGCAATGGGTCAGATTCTCCTGTTTAATGATTTTTACAAATAAATGTGGAACAACCATATGCCTTTATACAAGCAAGTAAAGCAAAGCAAAATATAAAAATAATGAAGAAAGAATTAAAATGATCAATGTGTGAATAAATAATTTCCTTCTTGGATTATCGAAGGAATTGCAAAGGTACTTATCTCTTTGCCTAATAAAAACATATTAAGTATATTATTTTCCATGAACATAGAGCATAATCTGTCAGGACTATGGTCAATCAACATTTTTGAAAAGTATCCTCTCATATGTGCTAGTACAAATTTATCATAAGGGGGGCCGGCGAGGTGGCGCTAGAGGTAGTCTGCCTTGCAAGTGCTAGCCAAGGAAGGACTGCAGTTCGATCCCCCAGTGTCCCATATGGCTCCCCCCAAGCCAGGGGCAATTTCTGAGCGCTTAGCCAGGAGTAACCCCTGAGAATCAAATGGGTGTGACCCAAAAAATAAAAAAAAACCCCAACAACAACAACAAAAAACAAACAAAAGAAACACAAAACCCCCCACAAATTTATCATAAGGAAATGATCCAATAAATATGTAAAAGATTGTCTTTTAAACAGCAAAAAATGCAAAATAGGGACAAGCTAAATGAACTATGGGTAATAGTAACAAAAAAACTATGCTGTAGCTACTTAGGTGGTGTAAACACAAGTTAATATTAAAATATATATTCCTGCCATATGACTGAGTGGGAAAAAGCAGATTATAAGATATGTGTGTGCACATTTTATTGCAAAGGAAAGGAACCAACTTGACATCACCAAAGCAAAAGAAAAGGAATTAATTATAAAAAACTAAGATGTGTCTCACAGATTCCACAACTCATTCTTAGAAAATTTGCAGGAAAAATGTGGTCTTGTACTCAAAAGCTGTCAACATTCCTCATTTCTCATCTGTTTCTCTTTTCATATATTTTTACTCTACAATCCACGTGGCGAATTATGTTCATCTGAAAACTCCCAACTTCATTTCTTATACAGCTCAGCTATCTGCCTAGTACAAATTGTCTAGCATTCTGGAATCCAGTTCCTAATTCCTAGAGAGACTTTCAGAATGTCTGATGCCAATCCTTAGTGTGGTCCAGATGAGAGGAGTAGGAATAGAACTAGGACAGGTAAATGTGGCTGCCACAAACCCACCATATTTGGAGAAATGATCACCAGGGAAAGGAAAATGATTATAGCAGAACAGAAAATTTGCTGATATACAAAAACATGTAAACATATTCATACAAAGATGAATCACCTTCTGGTCTTCATTCAAGTATTGTGACAGTCACCCCCCCCAAAAAAAGCCCCACAAAAAGCAATTTACATTTTTATAGTGGCATATTGGCTCACATAACTTAAAGTTTCTTCTGTTCTCTCTCCCCTCTCCTCTCTCTTTTATACCTATCTGACACTAACTGCTTTATTATTCTCGTATAGATTACCTTTATGTTATCATGACTATTTTTTCTCTTTTCTTCCACATTTCAGATCTATTTTTATTCAATTTCAGTGCCTTGGTCATATAAACGATCTAAGCCAGTTTTGTTTCCTCTTTGTTGTTGTGTTGGTGCTTTGAACACTTGGGATATGAATTCTCTCTTAACACATTCCCAATGGTCAGTGAAGTCTTTCTAAAGACAGTCTCTTTATTCTTTATGTATTTATTTGGTTTTTGGGCCACACCCAGCAATGCTCAGGGGTTACTCCTGGCTCTGCTTTCAGAAATAACTCCTGACAGGCTTGGCGACCATATGGGATGCCAGGAATCCAACCCAGGTCCGTCTTGGGTCTGCCATGTGCAAGGCGAATGCCCTACCACTGTACTATATCTCATACCCTGGCACCGTCTCTTTAGATATCACTCATCTATGAATTTGATAAACTGCAATGTCCCCTCCTCCTCCTCTTCTCCCAGTCTCTGAACAATCTTTCTAATTGTGAATTCTGAGTTAGCTTATGAAATGTATAATATCAGTGAAACCATGAAGTATTTGACCCTCTATGACTGCCTAGCAAATGTAGAGAAAGCTTTTTGTTCATGGAATAGAAGAATAATCATTTAAAATGTTTCCTATTTTGATTTCACACCAGAATTAGATTGCTCAGGACTTACTTTCGTTGCTATTGTGGCTTTGGAGGGTGGGACTATATGTGGGGGTCAAACCAGGGTGAGTCACATGCATGAAAGTGCCCTGTCAACATTACCATATTTATGGCCCCAAGAATCATATTTTGAAGTTCAGACCACCTGAAGGTATCTTCAGATTTAGTGTAATCTCTACTAAAATCTTGAATGATTTTTTTCAAAATCAGAAAAACAAACAAATCCTAAAATGCCTACAAAACACCCAAAGACCCATATAACCAAAAGCAATCTTGATAAAAGAAAATTAAACCTAAAAACATTTCACAGATTTCAAAACCTATTATAAATCAAGTAATTAAAATTATACGGTAGGGCTTGAATGGAATGACTGACTTGCCAGTCCATGGAATAGGATGAATTATTCATTTGGATCACTGATGGGTTCACAGGAAAGATGGTTCTTGGTAGCTTCTCCTTTGGAGCACTTATGTTTGCTAACAGTGCCCTGGTCAGATTTCTCTCAATAGAGGAATTCTGATTAGTACCAGGGGAATAGTGTTAAAATCAGACTATATTAAGTAACCAGTGGATGGAACCAAGATTCTGTCTGACAACATGATGTGTTCAGAGAACAATAGAGAGTGATTTAGAAAGTGAATTATTACTTATTGTTAGTATGTCTGTATACTTCATGCAAAATGTCAACTTCATCATTACTACCACCACACAAAAAATCACTCAGAAAACTTCTCTTCTGTCTCAGATAGTGAAAGTAGATGCTATCAGTTAGAGCTCCAACCAAAGTATAGGCAATGTAGTTTTCATCCAAATAGATAATTATTTTATAATATTAAAATAAAATTTTGCTTAATGCTTATTTTATTGATTATTTCCAAACTCCTAGTATTTACTTACTTATTTTCCAAATACTCCAAAACATATAGTACTTTGATAATGAAATGAACCTTTGAATATACCTATATATGCTTATAAAATAGTATCAACTATTTTTAAGGCAAGGAGAAAGACTGAGTTTTCAATCTATGCTGTGACAGAGGGGCCATACATAGAAAATCCAATTTCTAACCATCAGTCATAAAAAATATTGTACTCTGTCTTATACTATTCAACAGACTTTGGTGAGGGACAACTTTGATAATTTTGAAAAATACAGATCAATAGAGTCTTCCACAATTTTGCAAGATGATAGTAATAGGTACCGAGAGACATGGGCTCCTTCTATAAGGTCCTTCTAAGGTCACTCATATCCTACAAGTAGAATATTCACTCTAAGTCTAAATT
>PVKC010030715.1:0-14740 GCA_004027635.1 Crocidura indochinensis
ATCTATCTATCTATCTATCTATCTATCTATCTATCTATCTATCTATCTATCTATCATCTCCAAAAGTTTTCCCAACCCTATTCTAGAATGTTTTATATGCCATTTATTAATGTGACCTTCTATATAAACAGAACTTTTTATCTTTCCCTTGGAAACCTTTAATACGAAACTAAAATAGCCTTTAACAATCACCTATTGAATGATTCTTTTTTTTGGGGGGGGTCACATCCAGATTTTGAAATCTGAGTTTTATTAATGTAGCCCATGTTTATACTTTGTCTTTTGCTTAATTTTAGGTTCAATGAAAATCTCAAGTTCATTTTTGCATGAAATCTTACCAAACCAACTTTCCAAATATTTGTCATTAAAAATAGCTTTTGGGGACTTCTAGAAGTTTAGTTGCCTGTGGTAATTTTAAAATTTGATTTGTCTAGCTTTCCTCCACGCCAAGGAAGTGTTCCATATTTGATAAGCCTTTATCCCAGGCATTAATAACAAAGCTGAACAGAAGTGAGACAAGGTCGGGGCATTCTGACATCATAATACTGGTACTAGAAAATTGAGTAGCATGAATCCCTTTTTGTTCTCTGGAGCTTTTCTTTCTAGATTTCTTTGAGGAAATTTTGAAACTGATGTAGTAACTCAATACTCATTCCTCTCATCCCCTTCTCATTTTTAACAATGTTCACCAGCTTCAGTGTGAGATTTTTCTCTTAGACCATAAGTACCTTGCAGAGGATTAATATAAAATCACATTAAATGCATAGTTGTCATATAGGTTAGATTAAGAAACATAACAAATTAACCCACTAAATATAACAAAGACAAAATTTTAGTTTCTAAGAAGGAAATAGTGTTTATCAGAGTTGGAAGACAAAAATTGGTCAATTGTGTGGAAATGGAAACTGGAATTCTAGTGTTGATCATAAAGTAGTATTGACAGATATTTTAGTTTAGCTTCCACCTATTTTCTAAAAGTCATACTGGCAGAGGAGAACTGGTAGTGGTGATGGTCTGAGGTCATTTTGTATTTCATTTACATGTTCTTTTGTATATGTTCTACATGATTTTGGTGAACAGTGATCATTTCTGAGATTTCTGAGGATTGCAACATAGATTTAAGCATTATAGTAACCTCAATTTCAGGAGCTGAACACATATACCTCACTTAAGGATATTCGATAAAAGTGACCAAAGTTAGAAGATAAAATTAAGCAATAGAAAGGAAATCAGGATGAATGTATTATGACCTTACATGGTTAGAATGAATGTATGAGAAGCTTTCAACAATTTGCTAGAAGGAAATTCAGGGCCAACTTTATGGGAGATGGTAGTGCAGACAGAGATAAATTTGGAAAAGAACTTTCAGAAAGCCAAGGGAATCAAGAAACAAAAAAGAAATAAGGAAGAAGTAAATTGGGAGAAGTGGAAATGACAGTAGTCACCTAATCAGAAGAGACAGCAATTGTAAGAGAGTTTAGAGGCAAAGGAAATGGGGACTGATTGTCATTTAGGGAACAAGTCTTCAGATCTTGGCCAAAAAGTTTATGATAGAAGATTTGAATATTACAGAGGTTAAAAGATTGACGTTTCACCCCAGGGTATAGGGGAATATAATCGTGCAAACTAATCAGATTCTCCATTTACAGATAGCGGTGGGGCAAAAGTAGTAGCTTGAGAATCTTCAGAATATTACATATGAGGGAATTAAACTAATATAAAGGTATACAGTGCAGATAAAGATTCTGAACAAATGAAGATTTTTATTCTTTCTTCTTGGATGGGAGCCTCCAAAGCAGTGGTTGGAGTCCCAGAACTCCCAGCAATGTTTCTTAGCCAGCAGGGTTGGTGTTTCAATGAAACTTGGCTTTGCTTAGTAGCCTCGTGAGCTGTACTAGAGAAACTAGGAGGAGTAGGTGGTGTTGGAGGTCAAACTTGAATTGGATACATGCAACACACATGCACTCTAAATGCTGTGCTATTTCTAGGTCCCCAAAAAACATTCTGCGGATTCTAAGAGACATAGAAAAATTATGTTAAGAATGGGCTATGGGGAGGCTGGAGCAGTGGCGTAAGCAGCAGGGGGTCTGCCTTGCATGTACTAACCTAGGACGGATAGTGGTTCAATGTCCCGGCATCCGACATGGTCCCCTAAACCAGGAGTAACCTCTGATGTGCTAACCAGATGTGAGATGTGACCACTCAAAAAAAATGGGCTATGAGGCCAGAGCGATGGAGAGTTTTTGCCTTAAACATGTATAACACGGATAAACCTGGGTTCAATCCCCAGAGCGACTTCTGAGTTCAGAGCCAAGAGTAACCCCTGAGTGCTACTGGGTGTGACCCTATAAGCAAGAAAAAGTAAGATAAATAAAATAAAATTTAAAAATGGGCTATAATGTCTGCTTGAAGGTTTTTACCACCTCATCTATTCTTATAAAGGATCATACTTGTGTAATGCATTGATTCTGATAGTCTTGCTCCAGACGATCCGGAAGTCAACTTCTTTCAAACTTCCTAATAACAGGGCTTTGACCAAACCTTATCTTTAAAAGTGTGTGTGTGTGTGTGTGTGTGTGTGTGTGTGTGTGTGTGTGTGTGTGTGTGTAACCCACATGCTCAGGAGCTATTGCTACAATTGTATTCAGATATCACTTCCTGGTGGTACTTAGAGTATCAAAGCAGGATTGAGCCAATTGCCCTGCCCACTATACTATCTCTCCAGCCCAGTCATCACACGTTTTTTAGCATAATAATTAAAATGGCAACTCCACTGCTGTCAATGCTTGTCCTTCTCAGAGTCTGTCCCTCTTTGTCAGTTCAGGTTTTGGAGAGCATGCATCTTCAAAAATGTCAAACATTATTAGCAACCAGAATTTAGAAAAACATTGAAAGCTCTGATTTTAGTTAAGTTTGCCATATCACATCTTTGCAGGAGAATGCAGGAGTACTACTTTCTAGAACTTTTATTTTTGGGTTTTTTTTGGGGGGGGTAGAGGCGGTCACTCCCAGTGATGTTCAGGGGTTACTCCTGATTCTGCGCTCAGAAATCGCTCCTGGCTTGGGGACCATATGGGATGCCAGGAATTAAACTGAGGTCCATCCTGGATCAGTTGTGTACAAGGCAAATGCCCTATTGCTGCACCACCGCACCAGCCCCAACTTTCTAGAACTTTTATACTCAATATCATGGTCCTTCGGCAGTCCATTCTCAAACTGACCCATTCAAGTTTGTAGCTATTTGAGGCAGCATCAACAGTAGCCAATACCCATCCTCATGGTTGGAACCCTTCCTCCTGTGAACAGACTTTTGTGCCTTCCTATTATGCCTGTGCCAAACACTGCTATATCTACACACCATCCGCAGTTCAATCCTATCCAACTTTCTATAAGAGCTCAATTTTTGTAGCAGGATAGCTGCTTTAGCAGATGTTGCAGAAGTCAGTGTGCACTTTGGATCCTGGAATTAAAACCAAAGTTTCTCTTCGAATTTGAATCAAGTGAAACAACAATAAAAATAGTCACCAGATTCCCATCTACTTGTATCTTAAGTCTTTAAATGATTCTTTGAATGCCTCTTCACCTGTGCAGCCCTGCAACATCAGTTTTGTCTTTTCTGCTAAGAACTACTTTTTCCTAAGCACTACCAATCCAGTAACAACCTTTCTTCTTTCAGTAGTGACCTATGCTTAACAAGATTGCATGCTGAAATTCAGTTCACCATTTAGCTCTAGAAACCATCCTAAGATACATGGTGACAGTAAAAGTTCTCAGACAACTAGAAGTTACTTCTTTTCTTCAAGCTTCCTTCTCTGCCCTTCAATCTGTGAGCTTCCTGTCCAAGCTGTCCTCTAATACCCACATCATAGCATGTGGCTACATTGCCTACCTTGCTTCAGCCTGGCCATCTGTCCAGTAGCTCCTTAGTTTTGTGATCTACTCTGTCTTGGATGAGGCTAGAGTGGCAAACAAGAGCCACACTGATGTAAGGAGTAGCTATGATCAGGTGGCAGCGTGGAACTGTGAAGAGTTGAGGATAGGTGAGCCTGGAATTGGCTTTTCTGGTGGTTAAACCAATATGGTGGCAGGTACAAGGAATGCAAAATTGCCCCAGTCAAAGATCCAGAGGAAGTAGCTATGACCAATTGGCAGCATGGGACTGTGAAGAATTGAGGATAGGTGAGCCTGGAATTGGCTTTTCTGGTGGCTAAACCAATATGGTGGCAGGTACAAGGAATGCAAAATTGCCCCAGTCAAAGATCCAGAGGAAGTTAAAGGAAGAGTATGCTATTGGCAGTCCAGGGGAAAGGTGGAAGTGGGAAATCTAGGCAGAGTAGGTAAGAAACAATTTGGACTAAAACTTGCCTGGAAACAAGAAAGCAGAGTTTAACAAAGAACAAAGCAGGTGGGACTGATAAGCAGAGTCACATCATCTGGGCTTTGCTGTAAATCTGAGGAATTCAGAATGGGTCCTCAGGGAAAACAATATGAAACAGAAAATGCTTGAAGGAATTTAAATAAGTGGATGAGAGGGTCAATCTTTTGGCTAGAAATAGTATATAGTTGCAGTATAGAAAATGACAGACAAGCATCAGAAAAGTTTTTGAAAGGGTTGATCACTTTGAACAAGAGATGATCTTAGGGGCCTGGGAGATAGCATGGAGGTAAGGCGTTTGCCTTTCATGCAAAAGGTCATCGGTTGGAATCCCGGTGCCCCATATGGTCCCCCGTGCCTGCCAGGTGCAATTTCTGAGCATGGAGCCAGGAGTAACCCCTGAGCACTGCCGGGTGTGACCCAAAAACCAAAAAAGTTCCTTGGGGAAACTTACAAGAATGGTCTGACAGTAGATTTTGTTGCTTTTTGAACTTTTTCAGATCCTTCTGGAGAAAGCATCTGCATCAAGACTAAGAATAATTAATGTAAAAATAAACTAAGTCTTAAAGAGTGTTATGAAAATATATCAATGGAGGATTCAGCACAGATTATTCAGATCATTCGGTTTTTGCTTACCAATAATTACGTGCGCTGCTGAGTATAAAGTGAAAAATTGTGTCATATCACAAAAATGAAGAAGTTCAAACTAACTATATAAGGAATCTGACAAGAAAGGATTCACTTCAGTCTGCTTTAGAGTGAATACTTAGAATTACCACAGGAATTTGCTTATGGTTTGCATTGATTTTAAATTAATTTCCTTTACTAGTATAATTTAATAGATTTATTTGCATGATTAATTGATGGATTTATTGATGGATTGATTAATATAACACCTCCCCCCTAATTTCACACCCAAAATCAAAGGGCACTCTTTCTTTGCTCACTATTGTTCAGGTTATTTAAAGCCATGGATGAACTTTTTAAAATACATCTTCTCTTTCCATTTGTTTTGTGCTGTAGAGAAAATTTGTGATCTCTATTGAAGATGAAATATAGTTTCTGGTTTTAATTTTGAGCAACAGCCTGAAAGGAAGATGCTGGTGAATTGCTTTGCTGCTAGAAAGTGAGCATGATGATAGCTCATGCTTAAGTCAATATTGCAAAATACTTAGATAATGGTGAAAGTGTTTCAAGACATTGGAAGTAATGATGGGGATTTTTGCACTTGGTTGGTGTCTTGCCACATAAACATGTAGTTGAGAAAGCAGATTCAATTTATAATTATAGGAAAGGACTAGAAACAATTTATAAAAACTGAAGGGGCTGACAGTTTTGTTTTTAAATAATGTATCTACCAATCGGCAGCTTAAGAGATTCTGGCATATAAATTTTCTGTTATGGTAGTTGTTTAAACATGTATGAATATTATATACAATTGTGTAAGCATGTTATTTGATATGGGAATTTTATCAAAGAGGGCTGAGGACCATGGTTGAGGGACTATTCTAGGTGCTTAAGAAACATGTGCATGATAGAGCAGTCTAATTCCTCCTATAGAGTAGGGAAGAGACAAGGAAGTCTCAAGTAAGTACAAGGACATTATATAACATATCAGGTAATCAGTGCTATAGGAAAAATAAAGCTAGGAATGAAAGGTGGAAAGATGAAATTTTAAGTAAGCATGAAAATTGGTCTCGCTGACAAGTGAAATTCGAATGCAGCACATACATGGCAGAAGAGCAGCACATACATGGCAGAAGAGAATGAGTAAGGCAGAACTAGCCAATGTTGATTAAAAAAAGGCAAGAGTCTAGAATGTTTACAATAAATAGTAAACATGAAGGCTGATTAATTTGTATAATATAGAGAAAGGGTTTTGAAAACAGGCTAATTGATTGTAAAGCCCTACTCTTTACTCCTACTACTTTACTAACCTAAAGTTTGGTCTTAGTCCTTTCAGCCCTCTATAATAAAATGCCATAGATTGATGGGCATTTTTAGCAAGCATTCTCTGTATTTCTGGAGAATGGAGGTTTGAGATCAGGGGCCAACCCGGTGGTAATCATTTTATACATTGTTCCTTAAATGCCAGAAGGGAGAAGTACAGTGTGATCTCTATTATAAGTGTACAGACCCCATTCTTGAAGACTTCATGCTCAGGAACTAATTCCCTTCTAAAAGCTTCACCTCTGAAAAGAATTTTTCCAGGAGCTAGAATTTCAACATCTGAATATGGGAATAGGTCCAAACATTCAGGTCTTAACAATTTTGTACTTCAGCTCTGTACTTTCTGTACTTCTGCTCCTTTGGAAAATTGAGACTGACTGAAATTCTAAAAGATTGGACATGGCAAGTAAGGTTCTTTTCACATAGAACTCTTATTACCATGTAGTAGAAAACATGGTTTATGGTACCTAGAAATAGAACATGAAACCTGTATAGTAGTTAAGGGGAGTGAACATTTTGGTAGAAGGTAGCATGACTCAATAAGTTAACATTCTGTGGACATATTAAAGAGGAATGTAGAAACTTATAGCATGCAATTTAAACATAATCTTGTTGAGTGTATTATACAGGAAAGAATCTGTGATGTTCATTTTTATATAGATATATAGCCCTTTCCTTATTTAGTCCAAACTTATAAAGTTGATTTCACTTTTTATTTTTTTCACATTTTGGAAAAGTTACCTGCAATTCATTTCTCACTGACTTTTACAGGAACTTCAAGCCATCACTGCTTTCTTTATCTGGATAGTTGCTTCTGTTGTTGTCTAGTTGACTAAACAAGATAACACTTCTATTTCCCTTCACATTCAATTATTTTTAATAATGTTCATATATATTTTTTCTTTGGGGAAAATTTAATTTTCCATTTTAATACTTGGTAGTTTTAGTTATTGACTGACTAAAAGGTACTAAATGGGCACCAAAAGAAGTTGGAATTTTGACTCTGTACTTTTAGCTAATATGCTTGTTTGAGGACCTTAGTTCTTCGTAATAAGCAGTATAAATCTAAATATATCATCCTAAACTAATGAAACAAGCATGTGAAACCTTATTTGACTACATAAAAATGTATTCTTTTCATTTTTAAAGTATTAGCTATGATTCAAGTCTCTGCATGGTTTGTGGATCCGATCTATTAATTTGATGCTTCCAAACATTTAAAAAATGAATTGCAAAGACTTACTGATAACCATAAAAACACATTATAGTCTTTATAAAGATACATGTTCTGTGCTTGCGTGTGTTTCTATTGTTATGTGATGACAGAGACAATCAGCATATCACCAAAAACTTCTTTAAATTAATTTAAACATTTCTGACCAAGGAGTGGAACAAAAATGCCAAATGGGTAAAACCTTTTTTCTTTAGATTCAGTAAGTAAGCTCATGAGCATTTCCATGGGTAAAAACAAAACAAAACAAAAAAAAACAAAAAAAAAACACACACACACAGAAATAATGATGGAAAGGAGAGCATACCTGACCTGGCTTCTCCCCTTTGTACTATTCTTTCAACTAATTTCCCATCCTCCTGAATTCCACATACTTGCTTTTGATTTGCTTTTCTGGGTTGATTTAAGAAAGAGATAGAAAAGCTTCATTACCAATCGTCTCCAAAGTCTCTGGTTCAGATTTGTTTTTCATTGACTCATTCATCTATTTATTTTCCAAGTAAGATGTCTTTCTACTTTTAGTAGAGAAAAATATCTTGGCATGGAAACATCACTTTTTGGACTCTGGAGGTCTGACCACTTTCATCTATTGAATTCCATAGGGAAAATGTTCTCTTGTAAAAAGGGAAAATAAGAATCCTAAAAATTGCTTCCAACAGATTATCTAGAACATTTTATAATAATTGAAAAAGGCTCCTGTGCCATTCTACTTAATTGGACAAAATTGCCCAATAATTAATATAAAGTTCTATGACGTTTCAGTTTGTAGGTCCTTAAGAGTCTATGGATTGTTTAGCCAGTAAGTTAATCTGGAATTCCTCTTTCCAAGCCATTATTATTAAATTAAATTAATTGCTCATTGGGCTTAATAGATCTTAGGTGGTTGAGCTATTTTTCATCACTGTGTGTATGTTTGAAATATAGACTTTGCACAATTCTTTAGAGCCATGATATATTGATTAATCAGAGTAAGCAAATGAATGGTTTTATCTGCAATAAATTGCAAAACATTTACTCAATCTGTTCATTTGGTGTATAATTCCTACTAGTAAATTTGAGATGCAACACTTAACAGACTGATTCATCAAAGTATATTAGGAAACTTGAATAAGTTTTTCAAATGTTATTTAACATGTGTAATCAGCGAAATGGATTCACTTGTAAAGAAAAACAAAAGTGGTTTTGACTTAGACTAAACAAGACTAACTTGTAACTAAATGTCATCACTTCATTGCCTCTTGTTCTGTCCCCAATCACCATTTTATTATTTAAATTAATAGCTATTTTGCAGATCAGACATATTATATATTAATCAGATTAGACACTTAAGTGTTTCAAAGGACCGTCCAAATCTTATTTTTAGGATATAGTACAGAAAATATCAAGATACAGCATTGTCTATTTTTGTTTGCTTGTTTGTTTTGGCACTGCTTTGAAATAATATATTTTTCTTATATTTTACATTTAGCTTGAAACCACTCTCTTTCATTTTTTGGCTTGGGTATATATGTGGATTAGTCTATCAAATCTAAATATTATATATTGAGTAGTTTAAGTATTACACTGCTATGCCATTCAGTCCTGAAGTTGAGAAAGTTCAAACGAAGGTTCCAACCTCTTTGATATCTTTCTTGGCTGCTATACAGCTTTATTTTTTTCCTCACCATATTCCCACATGGTAGAAAAAGAGCACAAATGTTTCTTCTTCCTGTTGCAAGAGCATAATGTTATTGTGATGAGATCTAAATAACTACTCAAAGCCCTTAGCTTGTACTGGGACTAGGGCTTCAACCTATGAACTTGGGGGGGTGCATAAGTATTCAGTCCATAATAACATGTTAATTATGTTATATATTTGGCACTATGCTAGAGTTTATTGCTTAATGATGAGCAGGGTTCCGTGCCTAAGACATTTTTGGGAAAGACTAGAAATAACCAAAGTTTAAAAAGTGGGAAGTTTAAAAGGTTATGAAAATACATATACCTAGTCAACTTTGTGAAACATCTATTCTTTCATTCCTACTTTCATTGTAAAAACATTGGTTGATTTAAAGCCACTGAAAAATATTGGTTGATTTAAAACCTCAGTTGGTTGATTTAGAGCCACTGAATCAAGAGGATCTCCAAAAAAGGAAATCACATTATAGTCACATTTCTTGTCCTGAATTTCCTTGAAATTTGATTTCAAATTGAAATAGATTCCTAGGGCACATACACACATGTATTGGTTTCCATTTCTGTGAAGGAATAATATATTTTCCCATAAAATAAAACTTTCTCCTGTTTTTCTCTTTTTTACCTTTTAAAAATTCCAATTATCTTTGAAACTTAATTGCTTTTTTCTAGGATTTCATAAGGCATCAGCTTATGCTTTTCTATCCAAAAAAAAAAAAAAACAGCATCACCTGTCACTCTCAGAAAATCATGTGATACCCTGAATTATGGCTCAGTGATAGGGATTGTGCTTATACATATTAGCCTCTAAGTTTAATGATCTGACCCCCACAAAAAAACATCATGTGTGTAAATTAAAAATGCATGAGTTGGTGAGATCATCCCACTCACTGTGTTTCTTTTCTTCTTTTGATTTTGAGTCACACCTGGTGACGCTCAGGGCTTATACCTGGCTATGCGCTCAGAAGTCGCTCCTGGTTTATGGAACATAAAGGACGCTGGGGGATTGAACTACAGTCTGTCCTGGGTCAGCCACGTTCAAGGCAAATGTCCTACCTCTGCGCCATTGCTCCAGCCCCACACACTGTATTTCTAATCCTTAGGCCGATAGATCTGGAGAAGCAGGGTAACGGTGAAGAAAAAATAAACCAAGTCAGTCAGGAAAGAGCCATAAAGCCACTCTACATTTTGCCTTGATGTCTTTCAGCCTCCATCAACAGCCAGAACTGTCTTTTCTTTATTATCCTAGAACAAAATCCACCAGGGCTGGGCAGGGCAATAATTCAGAGGGATTTTACACATCAAAGGAGAGATGTATGGGAAATAGGACAATGGGAGAACACCTTTGTTTTGGATTAATAGCTGGATGTCATCTTACAATGTGAAGGTTTCGTAAAAAGTTAAGGTGAGAGAATAAAGACTTCTCAAGATGATTTTCTTCACCACTATGAGAGACTTCTTTTTGTTAAGAGTCATTACCAAGAAGAATTCAGCACTAAGCCATGAATGAAGCCACATTCCTTGACTCCAGTAGGCAATGAATGGGGGAAATATCTTGACTAGGTTTGATCCCAGGTCAGCACCACTGAGAGATAACTGTCCCACATTTGCTGGTAATTATTCCTGGATAGCACCATGGACATTTTTTGAATTTAGGGATTTCAATATATTTTTATATATGTCTTATAATTTTTGAATGTCCTTAGACTATGGACAAAAAATTTAGAGTCCCCTTTTGCATTTCTCCATTTCAAGGTCCTTCATTCAAAACTCCCATGTTTTAGTTTGTCTAACTCTAAAACAAAGCAATATTATCTATTAGAGTTCTTCCTAGCTTAAGGATGTTTGATGAAGATTAAATGAAGCAATGCCTGTAAATCATGTCAATCTGTGTCTATCATGTGAAAACCATTCAATATTAACTCTATGTAAATTACTTCTAGCATCTCTATTAATATTTACTGGGGACTTCAGCTAAACCTGATTTATTGAGAAGCTATAGCCACTCTTTTTTTCAGCTGGAAAAGATTATAGGCTCTTTCATACCTCATTAACTATGCAAATATTTATTTTAGTATTCCAAATCATTAATATTCTATAATAATTCAGCATAATATGAATACATTATACTCAGAATTTAAATTATTTTCTAAATCAAGTAAGCAAACAAAATCACAAAGTCCCTGGATCATGTGGAAATATTTGAAACAACACTTAATATGTGCAACAATCATAGGCTATAGATTTACCACTATAAAAATCATGGAATTACATATTCTTTGCTCAAACACTACTGAAAAACCTAAATACTTCAAAATATGGTATACTAAGGTCACAGGTGAATTTGGGAGAGAACATATTCATTCACTCAAAGCATAGGGCAATCCCTATTTTGCTGGTAGAAAGTTTAAAATAAGGTTGGGCAGTAGGAAGGAAAATATAAAAAGAAGTGTTATCACTAAATATTAACAATAAAAATCATAAAAAATTATTCACTATAATTTTAAACCAGAAGAATCCTTTTTCTGGAAGCAGATTTTCACGTACTTGTCATCCCTTATAAACAAGGCTCCAAGATGATGAGACAGTAGAGGGGAGAATATTTGCAATTCTTTCACTAGCATTATCAGCAAAGAATAGGTTTTAGTGAGAGGAGGTTAGGTTGTATCTAATGTTGGATGTCATCAGGAGGACAATAATTGTGGAAAACAAGCAAGCTCATATCTGGCTCTCTGGAGTTATTCCTCAATCTACTGATGAGAGAGGCCTATGCTCTCTTTGAGCCAACATCTGACATGTACAACCCTGGCAGAAAGAAGCATGGCTGTAATTTATAAGCCTGGGCCAAAAGGCAGGTCAGAAAAGACCAATGTGTTTTATCTCATGAGGAAAACAGAAAAGAGTCATGATTTCTTCTCCAGCTTGGAGGCTATACAGTGCCATGGCAGCTGGATTATTTGCCTTAGGGTTAGGCTTGTAGAAAGCCTTTGTCAACACAAAGAAACTCTGTGACTACCTGTGTGCTTTGATTTCAGTATTGCCTATGCAAAAAGTGCATACAGAGGCTGGGGAAATAGAGAGAAACTGAAGATAAGAATTGTAGGTGAGCTGAGGCAGACAGAGCTTCTCCTAACACCCATGAGCATTACTTATCAATACAAATATAAATAATAAACTGACTTGTTCAGGCTTACTCTGAAGTCAGCGGAGGATTTAAAATAAGTGCAGCTTTTAATTCGGTGGTACTAATAAAAGATCCTGAGGTCAGACTAATTTAAATAGAGGGATAGACAAAAAAAAATTGGGAAAAGTGTCAGAAAGATAGTATAGAGTTAAGGCACTTACCTTGCTTTTGGACAACCCAAAATATGACATAATCCATAGAGAACTGCTAAGAGTGACCCCCGGGTACAGAACCAAGAGCAGCTCATGAGCACTAACAGGTATGTATCAGAACATACTCCTCCCCCCCCTCTTGACACAGAAACATCTGACATACAACAGAAAATAGATTTCCAGGGAGAATGAAGTTCAAGTGAAAAGCAAGATTGCTCAGTGTAACACTCTCCATATCAATCCACTTATAAGCAAATTTCATAATTTTATTTTTTTCTACCATCTGTATAGTTTTTTGTCCACTCATCTATTCTTGGGCACTTGGGCTGTTCCCAGATTCTGGCAATTGTGAATAGTACAGCAATGAACATAGGAGTGCAGATGTGTCGTTTCTGCATGGTGTTTTGGGCTCTTGGGGAATATTTACATAAACAGTATTGCTGGTCATATTGGAGTTCAATTTCTTTTCTTCTTCTTTTTTTTTTGGAATGTCTACATTGTTTTAAAAAATGGCTGGACCAGTTCAAATTCCCATCAACAATGAACAAGAGTCCCTTTCTCTACACTGGTTGCTCTTATTCTTTTCTTGTATGTGTCGTCTCTGTGGTATAAAATGATATCTCAATTTTTTTTTGTTTTGTTTTTTGGACCACACCTGGTGATGCTCAGGGGTTACTCCTGGCTATTCGCTCAGAAGTCGCTCCTGGCAGGCACAGGGGACCATATGGGGAACCGGGGGATCGAACTGTGGTCCATCCTAGGTTAGTGCAGGCAAGGCAGGCACCTTACCTCCAGTGCCACCGCCCGGCCCCCTGATATCTCAACTTTGTTTTGACTGACATCTCCCTAATGATTAATGATGTGGAGCATATTTTCAGGTGCCATCTTCATTTATCCTTTAAGGAAGTTTCTGTCCATCTCTTCTCTCCATTTTTGAAGAAATTTAGATAAGATCTTGATGTGGAAAGGAGGTAAAGTGGTTTGTATGATACCCCATCAGTAACAATATTGTAAACTACAGTATCTAAAAGGAAAATGGAAAAGAGAGAGATAGGAAGAGAGAGATAGAGATAGAAAGACAAAGACAGACAAGAAAAATGTCTATAATTGATGCAGATTGGGAGATAGTGAGAGGAGGATGAGAGTGAAATGGGGACATTGGTGGCTGGAAAAGTGCACTGGTGAAGGGATGGGTGTTGGACATTGTATACCGGAACTCAATCATGAACAACTATGTAATTGTGTATCTCAGGTGATTCAAATAAATTACTTATTAAAAAAAGAATGCCAATAAAAGCAACATTGAAGACGTGTATGGAACTTTGTATGGGGTAATTTTAAAGAGTTCAATATTTTAAAATTCATGTGATTTCCTGGAATCTACTCCATATGATGAATGGTTTCTCTCAAGCACATATAAGGAAGCTTTTAGCATTGAAAAGGAACAATGAATATGGGCTGGAGCTGTGGCACAAGTGGTAGGGCATTTACCTTGCACGTCCTAACCTGGGACAGACCATAGTTTGATCCCCTGGCCATATGGTCCCCCAAGTCAGGAGAGATTTCTGAGCACATAGCCAGGAGTAACACCTGAGCATTACCAAGTGTGGCCCAGAAACCCCCCCCCCAAAAAAAAAAGAAGAGGGAGGGTGCAGGTGACGTGTACACAGGCTCCATAACCATGGGCCGGTAATGCACATGTGGCTAACACCTACCTAAAAAAAATAATGAAAGAATGAATATGCACAGAACTGAGCACTTCAGTCTTGTGTAATTCTTAATTTGTAGACCTTGGCTTTTGACAGATACAGACTTCCCTGTTTTTAGAGTAACCAATAATCATAATTCTGTTCATTTGTAGTGCTTTTTAGGGGATGGTAAGGAGTTGAATATTTTATTTCTATGACCTTGTTTTCTCCTAACAAATTCTGTGCCTTTTCATTATCAAGATAAGTTAATAGATGAGGTTTATTTAATGACTGTGGTCACAGGGAACTCACCAGTAATTGATTCACAAGTAGAATATTGTACTTCATTTCCATTACAACAAAGAAAATGTGGATGTTTGGGGGGGAGGTATTTTAAATTAAAAGTCTCCTGGGGCACGGGAGATAGCATGGAGGTAAGGCGTTTGCCTTTCATGCAAAAGGTCATCAGTTCGAATCCCGGTGCCC
>PVKC010030716.1:0-14449 GCA_004027635.1 Crocidura indochinensis
CGGTGATGCTCAGGGGTTGCTCCTGGCTATTCGCTCAGAAGTCGCTCCTGGCAGGCACGGGGGACCATATGGGGAACTGGGGGATCGAACCGTGGTCCGTCCTAGGTTAGCGCAGGCACCTTACCTCCAGCGCCACTACCCGCCCCCTCCACAGGCATCTTAAATTTATCCTGTTTCTTAAATAGAATTCATCATATTTACTAAGGAATTGAGGGATTTTTGTGGGGGTGGGGTAGAGACACATGGTGGTGCTTAGATCTTACTCCTGACTTCGTACTCAGGTGGTACTTAAAGGACCATATGGAGTATAGGGCTCAAACTCAGATTTGATGCAAAGTGTTACTTGCAAGCACTCCTGCTGTACTCTCTCCGATCCCCCCCCCTTTTTAAATTCTTTTTTTTTCAATGAAGCAAATTATTTTTTATTAACAGAAATTTACTTAAAGAATTGTAAGAGGGAAGAGAGGAACACATGTACAAGAGAATATTGGCTTATCTAGAGTGGGAAAAACCTTATTTTCTTTTTTACCATGCTTGTAAAAACAGTCATTCTTCTGAAAAACGCTATAAATTAAATTCTTCATTGCACAAAGTTTGTGAGGTTTTATTGCAGATAGTAAAATAAACCCCCCAGGTTGTGAAATCACCCCTAGCACCATATTTCTACTTCCAGGTGAATGGGTCTGAAGCAGGTAACAGAATTAATAAAGCAAGCCAGTCAGAGAGTCATGGAGTCATTTTGCACCTCTGTCTATTTTGATTAAGCTTTGTTTTGGATTACCCATATTTCTGCACCCCCCTGCATCTCCTGAATGAAAACAGAATTCACCTGATTCACAATCTTTTTCAGATACATAGTATTTTAAGTTATGACTTGGTATTTGAAATCACAGTGTACTTATGCTGTTTGGTTATTTATGACTTTCTCTAACAATAGAGTATTCCCCCCCTTTCATCATTTAAATCTGTTAGATAAGAATCTTTTGTATAAAGGATTTCAGGGCAATTTGTATTTGTAATGTTATGTCCTTCAGGCCAGTTCTTAGGAAACTAATAATTCTTGTTCTGAAGTGTTTGTTCAAATAAAGTTGTTTGTCCTGTCTAAGATTTAGACTTGTTGCAAATATGTTGGATAAGAATCTTTATAATGGATACTAAGGCACTTTGTACATGTAATGCCTTTCTGACCAGTTCTTAGGAAACTGATGGATTTTGTTGTTGGCGTGCTTTTGTGTTCTCTGTTCCCATTTCCCAGAAGCTCCCACGGCTGGAGTTGTCTCCAGGGTCATGATTATTCTTTGCAAATGAGGTGTATTAACTCCATAAAGTCATTTTCCATAAAGGCTTTGCCTCTCCTCACCTAGTTTATTAGTTTCTTGGAATGAGTTGGAAAAGTAATCGGAAAATACTCATATTTCTTGCATGAGTGGATGCACATATGTACATTTGCATCAGTCACATAAAAGCAGATTTATGTTGACCTCAGCCCAACTTATTTTTAACATTTTAATTTTTCTAATTTTATTTTAACTCTTTGGCTTACAAACTTGTTCAAAATAATAGTTGTTTTAGGCATTCAATGTTCTAACACCAGTTTCCACCATCTTGTGACCTATCTTCCACCATTGCCCCCAGTTTCCCACCTATCTTTCAAGCCTGCCCCCTTAGCAGACACACAGTAGTTTATTATATATTGCTTGTAACAACAAAATGCTAAGTGGAATTATCAAAAATAGTTCAGTAAGAGAAAATTAGTGGAAATTGTTATATCTTACAATGATGTTACTAAAGCCATCGAGGATTGTTTGTCAGTAGTTCACTAGTTGAGCTTTATTGTTTTTTTTCGCTTTTTGAGTTCAGTGGGCTTCTCTGCTACTTTTTCATCTTAATTTGCTGTGCCCTGGGTTGTCAGTATTGTGGTTTAGGAAGTGTTGCATGACCTCGTGAAGCTATGCCCTCTAAGAGCCGTAGAACTGAGATGATTCTTTGGCCTAGCATCTCTAAAGATTAATTATGAAGCTGGGTCATTTATATACCAGAGATTGCAAGTTATGGGTGTGACTTCTGGCAGTACAGGGGTGGTGTGGAGGTATGCTCTCAGTGTAGCTTTTAAAAAATTATTAAAATTGTTGGGGCCGGAGTGGTGGCGCAAACAGTAAGGCGTCTTCCTTGTCTGCACTAGCCTAGGTTGGACCGCCATTCATCCCCCGGCGTCCCATATGGTCCCCCCAAGCCAGGAGCAATTTCTGAACATGTAGCCAGGAGTAACCCCTGAGCATCACTGGGTGTGGCCCAAAACATATATATATATATATATATATATATATATATATATATATAGTTTAGATAATAATCTTATAGCAGTGTTGACATGTGTCTTGACATGGTCTTCATGTGTATACTTTGGTGATAGTGCTGAAGACCCATGCTTCTGTGTCACCTCTAATCTGCCTACAGCTTAATCAGTAAGTTGTCCTAAAGGGTTGAGTACCACTGTGGCAACTTCCTAAGACACCATTCTTTGAGAGGCTGATGAATCAGGAGATCTGTGGTTGGTTGCTTTTTAGATTTGCATGTTGTGAAATCCTACTGTATCAGTGCTTTCCAAGTTTAAAGAGAAATGATTTTCTTCTTTAGGATCAGCTAGTGCTTGTCCCTTTGTCAGAAAGAATCCTGAAGCCTACCTTAAGCATGAAATATTGGTTTAGGACACAGGGGAAATGGGAGGGAGTCCTTGCTTTCAGAAGTATATATAGGTGGGCTTTCCCTCTTCCAAAGATTGCTCCTGGAAGTCTCATGCCAAGGGATGTTATTTTTGTCTTTCTAGGGATTTTGGATTTGTTGGAGGGGGAGGGTCACAGCCAGCAACACTAAAGTTACTCCTGATCTGGGCTCAAATTACTCCTGGCAGCTTTGGAGGACTATAAGGAATGCTAGGGATCAAACCTGGATTGGTTGCATGCAAAGCAGATGCACTACCACTATGCTATTGCTCCAGCCCCTAGTTTGGGATTTAATGGCGGTCAGCTACTACATGGATATTTTTAGCTTTCTTCACAGGGCCTCTCCTTTCTTGCTTTCCTTATGTGGACTCAACTCTTTTTTTTTTTGTTGTGGTTTTTGGGTCACACCCGGCAGTGCTCAGGGGTTATTCCTGGCTCCATGCTCAGAAATTGCTCCTGGCAGGCACGGGGGACCATATGGGGCACCGGGATTCGAACTGATGACCTTTTGCATGAAAGGCAAACGCCTTACCTCCATGCTATCTCCCGGGCCCCTGAACTCAACTCTTAAGCTCAAAGTGGTCTTGTAGCCTACCATTAATTCTTCTTGTTACAGTGCCAGTAATGCTTCTGGGTTATTTATTTACTTTTGTCTTTTGTCATTTAATGCCTACTGGAGGTGGGCCTATCAGTCTCATCATTCTCTATGTTTCTTTTAGCTTTTTAAGCTTTGTTTGTTTTGGTGACAAATGTGGTTGTGTGTTCATGGTTTACCTTCTGGCTTTTTCTTGCCCAGGGACCAAGTCATTTTTTTATGTCATTCAGCTTTTTATTTTCCCAGAATTTTTTTAGATTAATTTGAAAAAAAAAAAAAAAGGAAAGAATTTTAGGGGAAACAGATTCTGTTGAAATGTATGTTTTAAAAAATGATAGAGGGGAATGTGAAACAGCCTGTTAACATGCATGAGTGAGGCAGTCCCTGAGTTTTATCTCCTTATTCTCACTTTTCCTGGACCGGTGATCCTCAGGCACTATTTAGGGGGTACCTGGGGACCCCTATAAAAATGTTAACATACACTTTATTATTGACATATGAAATAGACCTAGCAGATTTAATAGTAGATTTAATAACTGCTTAAATTTCAAAATTAGTCATGCTTGTGAATAATGGGGAATTGGACTATGTGATTGATGCTTTTCAGTAATCTCTGTCCTTTTGGTTTGAGGAAGATAATCATTTTTCAAAAATTGACAGAATTCAGGTATCTGTGAGATAGAGGCCAGACCCTTTTTCTGAATAGGAAGGCCAAGTTCAAGAGCTGAAATTATTATGTCTTTCTACCATCAAAGCATGTTTGCTTCCTGTGTCTTTAGGAAGGGAAAGTTCTGTTCTCGGGAATGGACAGGATCTGGTTTTTGCCTTTTACACCAACTGCATTTTATTCTTTTAAACAGGGGAAGCTGGCATCATTTTTTCTATCAAGACTTGATTCCTTGAGTCCTCAACTCCAGCAAGTAAAGAGAAAGAAAATTAAATGAGAGCCTGTTGATTGTTGTTCTATACATCTCATATCTGTACATCTCATATCTGTCATTCTTACTGTTTTTTTATTTTTGTTTCTGCTTTTCAACTGTTCCTACTTCCTCCCTGTTAAAATACATTAAAATACATGCCCCCTACCTCCACCCCCGTTTCTTTGTTTTGTTTTGGTCATACCCAGCATTGCTCAGGTTTACTTCTGGCTCTGCACCCAAGAATTACTCCTGGCGTGCTTTTGGATCATATGGGATGCCAGGAACCAAACATGGGTTGGCCTCATGCAAAGCAAATGCCCCACCTATTGTACTGTCATTCTGGCCCTACCTTCTTTTACTTTCTTGTCCCTTTTTGTGTTCCCTTAGTAGTCGTTCTCTTTGATCTCCTGCTTTCTTGTCATTAGTGGGTTGGGTGATTTTATGACTGAGCCAGATCTTTGTCTGACCACATATCCCTTTCTTCTGCAGTTGGCCTGTGAATGTTATTCAAGTCTGCCCTCATTAGGGGCTGGCTTTTCCCAGGGCCTGAAGCATACCGAGAGCTGGGAGCAGGAGCTGCATAGCCTGCTGGCCTCCCTGCACAGCCTGCTAGGGACTTTGTATGAGGGAGCAGAGACAGGTAAGAACCATTTCAGGGAGTCAGTAGCAGACTAGTTGGGAATTTTCAGGGAGGAACAGGATAGTGGCCAGAGAGGTGAAACAATTGCTTTCTAGGCAAGACGGATTTGAACAAGTAAGTGAGCTATCTAACAATAAAAAAGGAAGGGATGGAAGAAAGACCTAAAACATTTTTTATTGACATGAAAAGATTAACTTATGGCTGTTTAACATGTGGCACACCTAGATCATGTAGTGTTATCAATATTCATGTATGAGTATTCTTATAAGTAAGAATATACTTTCTCTTTGCATTGGTCTGTCTGCAGGTATTAGAAAGTTGAAAATCATTGATGTAGAGTGTGAAGGTGGTTGTGTTTTGTTCTAGCTCCTATGCAGTACGAAGGTCCTGGAGTGGAGATGTTGCTTGCTCCTTCTGAAGATGGTGATACCCATGTCCTTCTCCGACTTCGGCAGAGGTTTTCTGGACTGGCCCGCTGCCTGGGGCTCATGCTAAGGTATGTGAGTGAGCGTTGGAGGCCATGATGAACTAGAGCAGGAGGGATGAGACGTATGGCTATTGTCTTCATTCTATGATAGATGTGGTGCCACCCTGAGGAATTCGTGCTAAGGATTCCTTTGCCCTGATTTTTCTTTAGTTCTGAATTTGGGGCTCCTGTCTCCGTTCCTGTGCAAGAAATCCTAGATGTTATCTGCAGGACCCTCAGCATCAGTGCCAAGAACATAGTAAGTGGAGTTGATCCTGTATTCCTAGCCCTAGCCTAGTTCCTAACTCAGGACCCAAGGCAACAAGGAAAGTAAAGTAGTAGGATCTGACGACCCCCAAAGTGTTTTCACTTTAGTTATGTTGTGGGAACACTTGTTTTTGTTTGTTTGTTTGTTTTGTGGTTTTTGGGTCACACCCGGCAGTGCTCAGGGGTTACTCCTGACTCCATGCTCAGAAATTGCTCCTGGCAGGCATGGGGGACCATATGGGGCACCGGGATTCGAACCGATGACCTTTTGCATGAAAGGCAAACGCCTTACCTCCATGCTATCTCCTGGGCCCCTGTTGTGGGAACACTTGTATCAGTTGCCTTCCTAAAGGTGGGTTGTCATAGGTGAGAGGCTCTATTTTGAGGATCAAGGTTTGATCTTATTGGAGAGAGCTGTAGTTAGAGGGAGTTTTTTTTTGTTTTTTTTTGTTTTTTATTTTTTAAATTTAAATAAAGCACCCATCTTGGTTAGGGCTGGAGCAGTAGCACAGCAGGCAGGGCATTTGTCTTTCACATGGCTGACCCAGGTTAATCCCTGGCATCTCATAATGTCTCCCAAGCCTGCCAGAATGATTTCTGAGTGCTGAGCCAGGAGTAAAACCCTAAGCACCACTGGAAGTGGCTCAAAAACCAAAACAAACGATGTTGGGGCTGGAGAGATAGTATGGCAGATAGGGTACTTGAGTTGCTTGCAGCCAACCTGGGTTTGATCCCTGGCATTCAATATGGTTCTCAAGCCTACATGGAATGGGTCTGGAGCAAGAGCCAGGAATAAAATCTGAATACTCCCAAAACCAAACTAAAATCTAAAAAATTTAACTCCCTCTTTCATCTATGTTTATATATGCAGTTAATAGTCACTTATGTACTCTGCTCCTTCTTACCTGGACATCTCACTTCTTTGATCACACCTTTACATTATTTTTTTCTCTTTTTAAAGAGTTTGCTCGGAGATGGTCCCTTGAGGTTGCTGCTACTACCATCTGTCCACCTAGAAGCTTTGGACCTACTGTCTGCACTCATCCTTGCGTGAGTTGGATTGAACAGTGTAGGAAAGAGACTGAGACAAGCTGGCAGTGTGTCACAGTCCTGTCTTTTTCCAGGTGTGGAAGCCGACTCTTGCGCTTTGGGACCCTGATCAGCCGCCTCCTTCCCCAGGTCCTCAATGCTTGGAGCATTGGTAGGGATAACCTCTCTCCGGGCCAGGAGAAGCCTTACAGGTGCCCACTGAGGAGGGAAGACAGGAGGGTAGGGGGATATGGGTAGGTTGGGTTGGCTGGGGGTCCTAAAGGCTGGGAAGCAGGACTTGTCAGCTCCCTTTTTTACCACCTTCCCTTTTTTTACTCCACAGCATCATGCGGACCAAGGTGTATGCTGTATTAGAACTGTGGGTGCAAGTTTGTGGTGCCTCAGCTGGAGTGCTTCAGGGAGGTGCCTCTGGAGAGGCTTTGCTCACTCACCTGTTAAGTGACATCTCACCTCCCGCTGAAACCCTCAAGGTAAGCAAGGCTTCTGCTTATCCCAGGAGACTCTGTCCCGTTGTGCCTTTTGTCTAGTTGAGCCTCATTGAATATACAGATCAACCTCCTGCTTGTTACTTGCCTTGTTTGAGACTTCTGCTTTTCTCCACCAGCTGCGCAGTCCTCGGGGGAGCCCTGATGGTTTGCAGACCAGCAAGCCCAGTGCTCCAAAGAAGATAAAACTGGATGTTGGGGAGACTATGGCCCCACCCAGTCACCGGAAAGGGGATAGCAACGCTAACAGTGATGTGTGTGCAGCTGCACTGAGAGGTGTGTGAGGCCTGCACTCTGCACCCTTAGCACAGGATGGCCTGGTGATAGCCCAACTGATTGCAGATGTGGGTACGACCAAAAGGTAGACTCAGTCCAAAGCCTGTAGAGAGTCAACAAAACAGAAGAAGCTATGTAGCTTCCAGCATTACAGGTGCAGGGGTACCGTGGTCTCTTGCCTTTTGAGAGTCTCATTTGTTTGTTCAGCAGCTTGATGGGCATATATTTTGTGTGTGTCAAGTGTGTCTGTTTCCTGGGGAGAATCCCTGCTGCCCCGTCAAGATTACATTTTCCCTAAGGCAGGCTGTCTATTGGAGCTTCCTGGTCCAGCATAACTGCTAAGCCCTAAGCAAAAGCTTAAGTGCTATTAGGTGGTGCCTACCATCCCACTCCTGTGTAGAGGAGGGCAACTCTCCCAGAGGAGATAAGTGCAACTTTGCAATGTCCTTCCTGCTTTAATAGCCTCATGTTGGGGAAGGACTTCTACGATCTTATTTTGGAGTTGAGGGAACACATTTAGGGTGGTTTCCTGGGGAGAACCAGCTGCTTTCCTGGCTAGTGCCTCAGAGGCCCTTGATGCTCTTCTGTTGGTAGCTGCCTTCTACCCACCATTCTTCTTCCCCAGGCCTCAGCCGGACCATCCTCATGTGTGGGCCTCTCATCAAGGAGGAGACTCACAGGGTTAGTGGAGCTGGGCCCATGAAGACTGGGGAGGGGATCACTTGTCTGCACAGCCCTAGAGGTGGGTTTATTCAAGCCTGGGAGTAGCCCAGAGAAGGACTGGGTAGCTCAGTGACAATCCCAGGTGTCCCTGTTTGCTTTCCAGAGATTGTACGATCTGGTGCTCCCCCTAGTCATGGGCATCCAGCAAGGTGAAGGTCTGGGCAGCTCACCATACACCAGCTCCCATTGTCGCCGAGAGCTCTACCGTCTGCTGCTGACTCTACTGCTGGCACCTTCCCCTCGATGCCCTCCTCCTCTTGCCTGTGCCCTGCAAGCTTTCTCCCTTGGCCAAAGAGAAGACAACATTGAGGTAATTGCTGACCAGGCTTGAGTCTGCCTCCTTGGTTTTGGAGGCTGGTGGCCTTTTTTCTCCACCTCCATGCAGCACTATATCCTGATACGTATACACCCTGTCTTCCTTCCCCAGGTTTCCTCTTTCTGTTCAGAAGCGTTGGTCACCTGTGCTGCTCTTACCCATCCTCGGGTTCCTTCTTTGCAGTCCGTTGGTTCTACCTGTTCCGCGCCCGCACCTGTTCCCCCTCCTGAGGCTCCATCTCCATTCAGAGCTCCGACATTCCATCCCCCTGGTCCCCTACCTGCAGCAGGCCCCTTGCCTGTGGCAGGTCCCATGCCCTCAGTGGGCCCCATGCCCTCAGCTAGCTCCATGGCCTCTGCGGGGGCCATGGCCTCTGCAGGCTCCATGTCCTCAGTGGGCCCAGTGACCCCTGCACGCCCTGGACCTCCAGCTACAGCCAACCATTTAGGTCTTGCTGTCCCAGGCCTGGTGTCTGTTCCTTCCAGGCTTCTCCCTGGTTCTGAGAACCACCGGGCAGCCTCAAATGAGGACCCTGTCCTTGCTCCTAGTGGCACTCCTCCACCTATTCCCTCAGAAGAGACTTTTGGTGGGAGAGTACCCAGACCAGCCTTTGTCCATTATGATAAGGAAGAGGCTTCTGACGTGGAGATCTCCTTGGAAAGTGACTCTGATGACAGTGTGGTGATCGTGCCTGAAGGGCTGCCACCCATGCCACCTCCACCCCCTGCAGGCACCACACCACCCCCTGTTGCCCCAACTGGGCCACCAACAGCCTCTTCTCCTGTGCCTGCCAAGGAGGAGCCGGAAGAACTTCCTGCAGCCCCAGGGCCTCTTCCTCCACCCCCACCTCCTCCTGTCTCTGGTTCTGTAACACTCCCACCACCGCAGCTGGTTCCTGAAAGACCATCTAGTGGGGGGGGACCTCCAGCTCTGGAAGAAGACTTAACAGTTATTAATATTAACAGCAGTGATGAGGAAGAGGAAGAAGAAGAGGAGGAAGAAGAGGAAGAGGAGGAGGAAGAAGAAGATTTTGAAGAAGAGGATGAAGAAGAGTATTTTGAAGAGGAGGAAGAGGAAGAAGAATTCGAGGAGGAATTTGAGGAAGAGGAAGGGGAGTTAGAGGAAGAAGAGGAGGAAGAAGAAGAGGAGGAGGAAGAGGAGATGGAAGAGGTAGAAGAGTTAGAGTTTGGCCCCACAGGAGGGGAAGTAGAAGAGGATGGACCTCCCCCTCCTAGTCTCCCTCCAGCTCTACCCCCACCAGAATCTCCCAAGGTACAGCCTGAACCTGAACCAGAACCTGGGCTGCTGTTGGAAGTGGAGGAACCTGGGGCTGAGGAAGAACAGGGGGCTGAAACAGCTCCCACACTTGATCCAGAGGTACTCCCTTCCCAGGGAGAGGTAGAGAAGGAAGGGGGAAGCCCTCCAGCAAAATCCTCTCCACCTCAGGAGCTTGTTGAAGAAGAGCCTTCTGTTCCTCCAGCCCTGCTAGAAGAGGGAACTGAGGGTGGGGGTGACAAGGTCCCATCCATGCCTGAGACATCTGGGGCATCTGAGGCATCAGAAATGGAGGCACAGACAGAGGCAGCAGATCTTCAGGAAAAGGTGAGTAAGCTAGGCTGGAAGGGTGACTGGGGAAAAGGTGCAGCAGTGGGGATAAGGAGATTGTGTACCTGACTCAGCCTTCATGTGAGAGTTGTGACTATGACCGTTTTAACTTTTATGTCTTTGTCCCTAAAAGGAGCATGATGACACAGCTGCCATGTTGGCTGACTTCATTGATTGTCCCCCTGATGATGAGAAGCCACCATCTACCACAGAGCCTGATTCCTAACCCTCTTCTATACCTGCACCCTTTTTTCCAATAAAGTTATGTACTGTGTAATCGACTGCTACTTCTGCTTTTTTCTACAACTGTGTCCACAGCCAGAAGCTCAGCTGTCTGGAGTTTGGAGAGCCATAGCTTTCCCCAGTGTCTCCATAGCTTCTCCATTGTGTCTGTGTTCTAGAGGAGGAACTACTGATTTGATAGGGGAGCACTCGGCAAGTTAGAATATTTTTCCTCTGTTCTTAAGAGTGGGGCAGAAGTGATAGAACAGCAGTAGGGTGTTTGCCTTGCATGTGGCTGACCCAGGACAGACCCAGGTTTGGTTCCTGGCATTGGTATGGTCCCCCAAGTCTGCCAGGAGCATTTTCTGAGTGCGGTGCCTGGAGTAACCCCTGAGCACCGCCGGATGTGGCCCCAACCCCCCCCACCCCCCCAAAAAAAAAGATTGCGAAGAGTAAGATACTGCCATACTGAATTATTAGTTGATTTTTTATTTAATTTTCTGCATTTTGCACTAGGGAAGTGACTTAAATGGCAGAACATTTGTCTTGCATGTGTGAGGTCCTGAGTTTGATCTTAGGCACTGTAACAGCCTGTCTCCTTTCATGAAGCCCCCAACATTGCTAGGTGTGGATCCTTATCAGAGAAAATCCAGTGAGACTAAAGCTTTCGTGGTGTTTTTTTGTTGTTGTTTGTTTTTTGTTTTTGGGTCACACCAGACAGCGCTCAGGGGTTACTCCTGGCTCTGTGCACAGAAATCACTCCTGGCAGGCTCAGGACCATGTGGGATGTTGGGATTCGAACCACCAATCTTCTGTATGCAAGGCAGACACCTTACCTCCATGCTATCTCTCTGGACCCAAGCTTTTGGGTTTTGAGTCACATTTTCAATTTTTTGTGACTGGGACCAAAGCAAGCACTCAGTGCAAAGCTTGTACTCTACCATTGAGCTGACATTTCCAGCTCAAGTCATTCATTGGACCACTCCAGTAGCGCTCAGGAAGCCATGTAGTGCTTGGAGACTGAACTCAACCTCTTTTCACTTGAGCTATCACCCCAGTCATTGATACAGGAAGCAGGTTTTATTGGGGAGCATAGGAGGGGAAGCACTGAACATCTTAGACATACAAGGAGGAGCCTCATTAATGAGTTTGTGATAAGAGACCCCCTAGCCATATGGTAAGAGCTACTTTTTATTTTTTAAATAATATCTTTAAACACCATGGTTACAAACTTGATTGTATGAGCTGCTTTTTAGTCACCATGTCTCAAACTTGTCCTTACCAAACTTGGCAAAGCCACCCATTGGCGAGTCTTCTGGCAGTGAGCTAGTGATCTTGAACTTGGCTCAGTAGAGGACTTTGATCACATGTTTTTATTCTGCAGGTTGTGTGGATGGTTGGGCATGATTACATGGCCAGCTTGGTCCCTGGACACCATGTTGTGGGGCTTTCCAAAGCTACCTGTTAGCAGCCTGTGATTGGGGATTGTTGAGTTCAGATAAGAATATTTTTCATCATGGACTATTTCAGATTCCCTAAGGTGGTGGTTGTTGCAGACGACCAGCGTCTGTAACTAGTAATTTAGCTTAGTGGGTTTCAAAATCTAACACGGGAGAGAGTGAAAACATGAGGAGACTGAAAATGGAATTATTAATGTAGAAATAAAAATGCCACGTGCGATTGCATGGGATCCACGTCGGATGAGGCGAGGACAAGTTTATTGATTCAGAGGTTGCTTATAAAGTGGAACTCTGGAATGCAGAGTGTGATTGTGGAATACCAAGGAAATGGGGGAACACAATGGGGTAAGGCTAGCTGAAATTCTGCATATCAATGAACCATACTTTGGGGTGAAAGGAATTCTGTTTTGGGTAAAACGAGAGAAATCCAGGTAATATTCAGGAAGTAAGAAAAACAGGTAGCTATGGGGAAGTTACAAATTTTTTGAGTAAGCAATTATCAGGGAAGACGAAAAGATGTTTTTGAGTTTTGGGTAGAAAGCTGAGAATTTGCTTTCCTCCTGAGTTTGGAATTTATTGAGGAAAACATCCTTGGCGCCAATATTGTGCAAGTCAAAGAGACTGGTCAATGGGGGTGCCTTTGGCTGGAGTTTGGTACTGTTTTCCTTTGTTAAAAGGAGAAGAATTATAGAAGCCTGATTTTCTTAAAGGGAAAGAGTGAAATATCACAGTCCCCTATGAAAGTATTTTTCAGACAATCCACGCAAAGAGGTCAGCTGACTTGTGACTACTCAAAGCGGGCCTTTCTGGCAAATGCTCAGGAGTGCAATTCACCTTTTGGTTTTTGCACTCCCTAAGTGGGCCATGTCAGGTTGTTATCCCAACAACCCAACCCCAGCAGTGCTCAGGGGTTACTCATGGCTCTGTACCCAGAAATTTCTTCTGACAGGATTGGGGGACCATATGGGATTCTGGGGATCAAAACTGCGTAAATCCCAGGTTGGTTGCATGCAAGGCAAACACCTTCCTTCCACTACCGCTCTGTCCCTAGATCACTATTAAGATTGTTAGAAGATTCTCAAAGGTGTTTTGCCTTTGGATAGAGTGCTCGGTTACTTCTGATTCTGCATTCAGGAATCAATCCTACCATACGGGATTGAACTTGATTGGTTGCTCTACTCTTGCTGTTGCCCTATCCTAGTATTTTTATGTCACTTATGTAGCACAAACTATCCATTGGGTTAAATTGTTATGCTTGTTTCATTTGGAATCTATTCTTTTGCAAGCAAGAGGCATACATCAAACAAGTTCAGATACCACATTAATCTGTCTTTTCCTGCTTTGATATTTCAAGTTTCTGTGTGGACCTAGTTCTTGACCAGGGTCTCTATGTCAATAATCTGCCTGTGCACGTGTTTTTTTGCACCTAAAATTTTTTTTTTTCTGTTTGTTTGGGGGGGCGTGGTTCACACCTGGCAGTGTAGTTATATAAGCAGTTACTAGACACACACCAAAGGATTATGAGTCTGATTCTCAGATGGTTTCTTGGGTCATCTACCATACCTTGCTCAAAATTACTGGAGTAAGTGGATATAATTCTGTTTATTAAATATTCATGAGACAGGTGGCAGGCTGGCATATATTTGGAGTTACAAGGATTTTTAGCAAGTGTGGTTAGTATTTCATAGAGATGAAACTAGTTCTAGCTGCACTTATCAAGTAATTGTACTTGAATAGGAAGGTGTTGCTTAATAAAAGTACAAAGATTCAGAGCTATGTAGAAGACTTAATGTTTAAAGAGTTGGAGTAGACAGTGAGAGGTGGCATGTTGAATCCCTAGGCATGGGATGGGCCTAGGAAAGCTGGAAAGAAGCTTGGCTTTGTTATGTAGCAGGGATTCCTCATTTTAACCTTGGAGAAGGCACAGGTTTTTTTATCAGTTTAGATGGCATATGATGAGACTTGGAGCCCAAGAGATCAGGAAGAAACTTTCAGAGGAGAATGGTAGGTTTACTTTGGACAGTAACAATGAGCAGGGAGGTCAAGATGCCATTGTCTCTTAAGAATGCTCTTTTATTTGCTGGTGGGCAGGTTGCCAGGTAGTTGTGATACTTCAGGTTGGGGAATCTCAAAGACTGGCTGTGTTTCACCTGGGAGCATTCTGTTTTATCTCAAAAGAACTGAGTAGATGGCTGGCAATTCTATATAGATCTCCCACGAACAATTGAATTAATGTACAAATAACATTAGATCACAATCTGTTAATGATTGGACACATTGAGCAGTATCTCTCAGAACTCATCTAATAGAAATATGGGTCTTGGGGAGCGAGAAGTTACCCCAAAATAAGACTGATGTGAAATAAATGAATTGCGTATGGAGCCCATTTAACACCAACATTTCAGGAACAACAGAGCCCTTAAAAGACAGTGGAGAATGTTTTCTTCAAATATGAAAGAATTTAGGAGGGAATGTTTCTGAGAAACACCTGTTACTATCGTTAGTAGTTTTTGGGCCATATCAAGCAATGTTCAGTATACTCCTAGCTCCGTACTTAGGAATCACTACTGTTTAGACATTATTCCTCAGAGAAGCCCTTTAGATTTGTGCTGGGCTCTAGGAGCTGACTCAGTAGGGTGTGGCAGAACTTAAGAGAGGAGACTGGGTATAGTGAGGAAAAGGAAAGGGTGTTAAAGGTAAA
>PVKC010030717.1:0-14744 GCA_004027635.1 Crocidura indochinensis
GAAAGAAAGAAAGAAGGAAAGAAAGAAAGAAAGAAAGAAAGAAAGAAAGAAAGAAAGAAAGAAAGAAGGAAGGAAGGAAGGAAGGAAGGAAGGAAGGAAGGAAGGAAGGAAGGAAGGAAGGAAGGAAGGAAGGAAGGAAGGAAAGAAAGAAAGACAGAAAGCGCTAACCAAGGAAGGACCATGGTTCATAATATCAGGGGGATTCCCGTCACCGAATTGTTCTCCCTACACCTCCGTTCCCATACTACCTCCCATATCTTCCTCCCTCACCCCCAGGGCTGCAAGAATACGTGGCCTCCTCTGTGCCTAACTTGTTACTTAGTGGTCTTACACCTGTTTGGTCTTGGTAGCTCTCTTATTTCCTCCTGCAACTGAGAAGTGAACTAGATAAATAACATTACATGGTTTTGTTTGAAGATGAGAAAAGTAATAAACTGGGGTGAAAGAAAGAAAGGAAGGAAGGAAGGAAGGAAGGAAGGAAGGAAGGAAGGAAGGAAGGAAGGAAGGAAGGAAGGAAAGGAACGAAGGAAGGAAGCAAGGAAGCAAGGAAGGAAGGAAGGAAGGAAGGAAGGAAGGAAGGAAGGAAGGAAGGAAGGAAGGAAGGAAGAAAGAAAACTCCAAACTGAAGTAACGGGTTGGAAAAACACAGTAGACTAATGAAAAACCTCAATGGAAAGCCTCTCCAGTGGGGTAACAGCAACTGAGAATAAAATCAGTGCGGGGCCGGGCGGTGGCGCTGCAGGTAAGGTGCCTGTGCTAACCTAGGTCGGACCGTGGTTCGATTCCCCCATTCCCCATATGGTCCCCCGTGCCTGCCAGAAGCGACTTCTGAGCGAATAGCCAGGAGTAACCCCTGAGCGTCACCAGGTGTGGCCCAAAAACCAAAAAAAAAAAAAAAAAAAAGAATAAAATCAGTGCGCTGAAAGATGAAATGCATAATGCCTCTATAGAGCAGAAGAGATTGGAAAAAAGACTTAAAGCAAATGATCAGACAATAAAAAATTACTCAAAAAATGTGAACAGATAAGTCTTGGATAAACTCAACAGAAACAACATACGAATCATTGGAGTCCCAGAGACCCAGGAAGAAAATCCTCAGGAAGAATCAACAGTCAAAGACATCATTACAGAGAAACTACTAAAGACTATATGAAACCAATCCTGCACTCCCAAATAGTAACAGCTGAAAGAGACCCAAGGAAAAGCACACCAAGACATAGTGTGTTTGACTAATATTGTGACTAATACTAGTCACAATGAATAATTACAGAGAGGGATAGAATACTGAAAACAGCAAGATCAAAAAGGGAAATTACATTCAAAGGAGCAGCCTTAAAATTTACAGCAGACTGTCACAAAAAACCCTCAAGGCCAGAGGGCAGTGTTAGACATAGTGACAAAACTCAATGAAATAATTGCTTCGTCTAGAATATTGCATCTAGCAGACTCACTTTAAGATTTTTTAAAATTTCAACACAATTTATATTTATTTATTTATTATATTTAATATAATTTTTATTTTGATCATAGTGGCTTACATATTGTTGACAATAATATTTTAGGTACATGTTAACTTAATATCAGGGGGATTCCCGTCACCGAATTGTTCTCCCTACACCTCTGTTCCCATCCTACCTCCCATATCTTCCTCCCTCACCCCCAGGGCTGCAAGAATACGTGGTCTCCTCTGTGTCTAACTTGTTACTTAGTGGTCTTACACCTGTTTGGTCTTGGTAGCTCTCTTATTTCCTCCTGCAACTGAGAGGCGGGACTAGATAGATAACATTACATGGTTTTGTTTGAAGATGAGAAAAGTAATAAACTTGGGTAAAATTCAAATGTGCCAAAAATGAGGGGAGTTCTTCTAGAGGCTCTCATCATCAGAGAGACGATGGGGGAAAAGGTGTATCACCCCAGCAGTACAAAAAGAAGTGTCAAATAAAATATCCAGTAGCACTCCAACAATAAAGGTAAGCACCACATAAAAGCCATGATCTTTAAATAAGAACATGGCAGAGCACATAAAGAAATTAAAAAGAAAGGAAGAAAATAAATATATAAATATAAATGGAGACAAGTTTATTAATCACATCAAAACAATGAAATCGACAAAAACTAGATAGAGAAATTAAAAAAGGAGAAAAATTGTTTTGTGCTTTTTTTTCCCTCCTGCACAGGCACAGTAAATCTTGGGGTCATTCGAAAAGGAATTCCTCAGCTTAAGAGCTACAGGATTTCTCCACCCTTGGAAATATTGTCATGGGATTAGCTATAGACTCCACAGAGGTTCATTTACTCTCCCCTTAGGGCTTTCGTGCTGTTTGGAAGACTTCTGCTACGTCCTGGGTGATAAAGACAGACCTCTGTATCTAAAGATCTCGGTATCTACACAAGTCAAGCAGTGAAACTTATGATGAACTCTTTCTTTGTAGTTCTAGAAGTTCTTCTCCCTCAGTGTCATTTTAATCCGTCTTCTGTGGTTGATGGTCTTGGTCTTTGCGTTGATCCTAGGATGTTTCCAGAAAACCCATTCCATTGCAATTTTCTCAGACAGACCTTTGAAACTGGAGATCATGGTTGTTGTGCAGGCCATAGCTCAAACTCTAGACTAGGGCTTTTTTTTATAGGTCCCAGGATACATACAGTCCAGTCATGTTCTATCAACCAGTTATCTGTCAATCACAATCTTGACTTTTGGACAGACAAGTCTTCTGATTTTGTCTTATCTTAAGCTAGTGTGGTAGGATAACCTGCTCTTAGGTCAAGTTGTTCTTATTTTTCTCATTAATCACTTTAGAGCTGGCACTTGATGTGTCCCAGCAGTATTAAGGATGTCCCAGGCGGGATTTGTTTTCTGTAGCTGTTGTGAAGAACTGTGTTGTTTCTATGTCTGGTATCCAGAAATCAAGGCTGTATGAATGATGTCTAATCACCTGAGGTCTAAGTTGGGTCCATGTGACATATTTTCAGGGTGGGAGATGTGCCTGTTATTGTAAACAAGTATGAGTTCTTATCCCCTAGTAGATAAGAGCTCATTTTTAATACGTAATATTTCCCCTTTTTTTAGTGTGTCTTTGCAAGGGGAAATGGTGCTACATTATATTGCCAGTGCATTTGGGGGTGAAAAGAGAAGAAAACAGAGCAGGTCATGCTCCCCAAAATATAAAAAATTGAAATAAAACTATATGTGCTCACATAAATATATAAAAAATGAAATAACAAGGTAATTAAAGGAACAAAATGATGCAATAGACTATCTTACATTTGGGGGAGAAGCAGGTAAAGAGGTACTGTGTGCAGGTCTTATGCTTATGATAGAATTATAGGTTTCTTTGGGGATTTTCTTGTGGTGTGTGGGTTCCCGGATTTGCACTGAATTTTCTTTCCAGAGGGTGGGAAAGTTTTCTGATATTATTTCTCTGACTACTTGTTCTTCCCCTTTTCCTATTTCTTCCCCTCTGGTATACCCCCAATTCTTAGATTGTTTCTTTTATCTTTGTTCATTAGATACTGGACTTTTCCTTTAGTACTTTGCCTTTTATTTCTTTGTAGGTTTCTTGGTCATTTTTAGTTTGCAGTTTTCCTTCGAGCTCTTCAATGAGCTTCTCCAACTGTGTGTTTCTGCTTGTTACATTGTCTTTTAATTCCTTCAGTGGCTAGTGTTTCTTTCATGTCTTTAATCAATTCTTGCATTTCTTTATGGCTGCTTTTAGGTTTCCTTCCCATGGATCAGTGCATTTTGGTCTACTTGAAAACTTGTTAATGTTTGTCTCCGTATCTCCAGATGTTAGAGTTCTCCTTGATTTACCCATACTTCTTGCATTTATTGGTGAGGCTTGGATTACAGTGCCTTCTGTATTCAGCCTTCTTTGGTCCCCTGTGGCATGGGGATCTCCTCCCTGAGCGTGGTACTAGAGGGGGCTGTTGGGTGAGCTCGCTGAGGTTTGGATCCTCCTGTGCTCTCTATGTGGCCTGATCTGTTCCTTTTCCATTTTCTTGCCAGCTAGTGCAGTTCCGCTCCTTGCCACAATGGTGGAGGGCGCTGTTAGGCCTAGCTCCTTTGCCCCCCCTCCCCTACCTGGGAGTCAGCTCTGCCACTTCCTTCAGTGGGTCTGGTCTATTCCCTCTCCCTATTCTTGCCAGTCAGTGCAGTTCTGCTCCTGGCCACAATAGTTGAGGGCGCTATTGAGTCTAGCTCTCTTTCCTCCCTCCCCTATCTAGGAGTCAATGGAGCTCTGCCCCCTCAGAGCCTCAGCAGAAGAAATTCCCTCAGCCAAACCCTGCTCACTGCTGCCCTCAACCCTTGGGGAGTCCCAAGTCCACTCTGGGGCTAAGGGGTGTAGGCTGCTCTAGGTCACCCAAAGGTCCATGTGCCTGACCCAATCTCACCCATTCTAATTGTCCTAGCTTGTCCCTGCAGCACAGAGTGAGTCAGGTGCAGGGTTCTCCTCACTCCTCCTCTACTCCGCTCGGGTCTGGGGTCCCTGGGATGGGGTGCTCGGGGTGGCGGTGGCAGGCGCAGGTCTAGGGTGCCCACGTCGGAAGTGGGGACTCACCCAGTCCGGTCTCCATTCTGGCCTGTGGTCCCTGGGACAGGGTGCTTGGAGTGCCACCGGCAGGCGCAAGTCTATGGCGTCCACGTGGGGAGTGGGGATTCAACCGGTCTGCTCTCCACTCAGGTCTGGGGTCCCTGGGAGGGGGAGCTCGGTGTGACAGTGGCAGGCTCAGGAATAGGGCACCCACGTGGGCAGTGGGGACTCACCCGGAGAGTGGACGCTTGGGTCTGGGATCCCTGGAACAGGGAGCATGGGGTGTCGGTGGCAGGCAGGTTTCTAGGGTGCCCACCTGGGAAGTGGAGATTCAGCCGGTTCACTCTCCGCTGGGGCCTGGGGTACCTGAGAAGGGGCGCTAAGGGTTGCCAGCTGCAGGTGCAGGTCTAGGGCGCCCACATGGGAAGTGGGGACTCATTCGGTCAGCTCTCTGCTTGGATCTGGGGTCCCTGGACAGGGCGCTTGGGTGCTGGTGGAAGACACGGATCTAGGGCACCCACATGGGGAGTGGGGACTCACCTGGTCTGCTCTCCACTTGGGTCTGGGGCCCCTGGGACAGGGCGCTAGGGGTGCCAGTGGCAGGCCGAATCCACTTTAAGATTTTAAGGATGTATACATAGCTTCACAGATAAACAAAAATCAAAAAAATTGCAGACTCAAAACCAGCTTTAACAGAAAAATTGAAAGGTCTACTTTAAGACAAGACTGGCCAACAGGCACATCAAACTTCTATACAACGATGGCACTAAATAACGTGACAATTATCTCTCTCAATATCAATAGACTATTGCACTCGTTAAGAGATGCACAGTGGTGACTCTGCTGGGCCCCTTAAGCTTGAAAGACAATTTGAGGCTTCCCCCAGCTTGCTTTAACCTGAGAACTTTAATCTTCTCTGGCATCCATCCCCTAAGGGCTCACCTCAGATGAGGTGAGTCTTTCTGGGTCAGAGACTGCAGATAAAGCTGACTCTGCTGGGCCCCTGGAGCCCACCTCTTAAGGGATTGAAGCAAAGGAGTATGGACGCTCTGCTTCACTTCACAGTCACTCACTCCCCTAGCCAATGAAAACCACCACAACACAAACAAAAATACCACAACACGAGTGTGACAATGGGGAAACTACAAAGAACAACATAAGGCATAGAGAATGAAGAAGGCAATTCTGATGACCCAACAAGTTCTAGGTGGGAATGTTGCACTGGTGAAGGGAGTGTTCTTTACATGACCGAAACCTAATCGTAATCATATATGTAAAGAAGATGTTTAATTAAAGGGGGAAAAGGCTCATTATATCAGAAATGTGAAAGATTAAAAGTTGGAGGGTTGAATGGTTAAAAGTTATATCAAAATAGTGATACAAGTTTGGTGTTTATAACCACAGTCAATGACTGGAACTTTTGTATCATAGGGAACGCTATTTGTTTCATTAGACTATTGAAACTGGCAAGATTTTCTGGTCTCAAACAGTATAACTTGTATTTGGTCTTAACATGTAAAAACCAAATATGATGAGTAGATTGGTATTTGCTGTAAAAATATGTGATTTGAGCATGAAATAAAGGAATGTTCTGATTAAAAAATAAAAATAAATGTCCAAAAAAAAAAAAGAAATCTCCAAGTTCTTCTGAGGAAACTGAGGACCTGAAGGGAGCTTTGTCCTTTGCTTCTTTGTCAAGCTAACCCCCCAAAAAAACTACATTCTGAACCAGCCCAGCGAATAACAACAAAAAACAAACAAAAAAAAAAACGACACTACTAGTGTGACAATGGGGAAAACTCGCAGGCAAACACCATGCACAGAGAATGAAGATGATAGGTTAGATGACTTTAAAAATTAAAACCATCTGATTAACATCTAGGATAAGGAACTTAAAATAGAAATATGAAAAATGTTTGTGAAACTCAAAGAAAGCATAGATCTATCTAAAGAGAACACAGAAATCAGAAAAGTTCAAACTGAAATAGCAGATCAGAAAAACACGGTAGCTCAACTGCAAACCTCAGTGGATGGCCTCGAAAGGGTAAGAGCAGCTGAGGACAGAATCGGAATACTGGAAGATGAGATGCAGAAAAACTCAACACAAAATAATAAATGGGAAAAGAACCTTAGAACAAACTATCACGCAATGGAAAATGTATTCAAGGAATGCAAACAGATGAAAATAGGAGTCTTTCATAAACTCAACAGAAAGAACATAATCATTGGAGTCCCAGAGATCCAGGTAGGAGATCTCCAGGAAGAATCAACTGTCAAAGACATCATCAAAGAGATACTCCCAGAGTTAAAGACTACATGCAATCAAATCCTGCATGCCCAAAGAGGACCAGCTAAAAGAGACACAAAGAAAAACACCCCCAGACACATCCTCGTTAAAATGACAAATCCCACAGATGGTGATAGAATACTGAAAGGAGCAAGATCAAAAAGGGAAATTACATTCAAAGGAGCATTCCTAAGACTTACATCAGACATGTCACAAGAAATTTTAGAGACCAGAAGACAATGATTGGATAATGTGACAAGACTGAATGAAATGAATGCCTCACCAAGAATACTGCACCCTGCCCGACTCATCTGCAGGTTTGAAGGAAGAATACAGATTCACGGACAAGCAGCAGCTCAAAAACTTCACAGATGATAAACCACCCTTAAAGGAAAACTGGCAGGTCTACTCTAAGACAAGAGAGACCAACAAACACAGCAAACTTATCTACAGAGATGACATTAAATCCTATGACAATCATCTCCCTCAATGTTAATGGACTCAATTCACCAATTAAAAGATACAGAGTGGCAAAATGGGTCAAAAAGTTTAATCCAACCTTCTGCTGCCTACAAGAAACACATCTGAATAGTCAGAACAAACATAGACTCAAAATCAAAGTCTGGAGGAAAATATCCAATCAAACAACACCCATAAAAAGCTGGGGTGGCCACATTAATATCTGGATGACACCAACTTTATACTCAGAAAAGTGGTAAGGGACAAAGATGGACACTATGTCCTAATCAAGGGATATGTGCAACAGGAAGAAATCAGACTATTAAACATATATGAACCCAATGAGAGACCAGCACGTTATCTAATACAATTACTGACAAATCTGAAAGAAGAAATCAATATAACACAGTAATTGTGGGAGACTTCAACATGGCCCTGTCAATACTTGATAGGTCAACCAGACTGAAGCCCAACAAAAACATACTAGACCTGAAAAGAGCAATGGAAGAAAGAGGACTAGACATATATAGGATACTTCATCCAAAAAAACCTGGATACACATTCTTCTCCAATGTACATGGGTCATTCTCCAGGATAGACTACATGCTGACACATAAAACATCTTGCAAGCTACCTTTGCCGACCACAAGGCTCTGAAATTAGATGTGAACTACAAAGCCACACAGAAGAAAAACATTAACAACTGGAAATTAAACAATCTGCTACTGAACAACCAGTGGGTCCGAGATCAAATCAAAAAGGAATTCAAAACTTTCCTGGAAACAAATGATAATGAAGACACAAGCCCCCAGAATCTATGGGACAGAGCAAAAGCGGTCCTGAGAGAAAAATTTATAGCTCTACAAGTACACATCAGGAAGGAAGAAGGGGCATACCTGAATAATGACGCAGCTCAAAAAATTAGAAAATGACCAACAAAAGGAACTATAAATAGGGAGACAGAAGGAAATAACAAAGCTGAAAGCAGAACTCAATGAAGTGGAAAACCGAAAATCAATCCGAAAGATCAACAAAAACAGAAGCTGGTTCTTTGAAAAAATAAACAAGATTGATAGGCCATTGGCAAAACTCACAAAGAAATAGAAAGAGAGAGAGAAATCTGATAACCCGTATTAGAAATGAAAAGGGGGGGGCCGGGTGGTGGCACTGTAGGTAAGGTGCCTGCCTTGCCTGCGCTAGCATAGGATGGTCCACGGTTCGATCCCCCGGTTCCCCATATGGTCCCCCAAGCCAGGAGCGACTTCTGAGCGCATAGCCAGGAGTAACCCCTGAGCGTCACTGGGTGTGGCCCAAAAACCAAAAAAAAAAAAATGAAAAGGGGGAGATCACGACAGATATTGCAGAGATCCAAAGGGTAATCAGAGACTACTTTGAGAAACTTTATGCTACTAAACATGACAACCTAGAATAAATGAAAAAATTCCTAGACACTTACAACCTTCCACATTTAAGTAAGGAGGATGTAGCATATCTAAATACCCTCATCACTACTGAGGAAATTGAAACTGTAATTAAACATCTGCCCAAAAAGAAAAGCCCAGGCCCTGATGGATTTCCTAATGAATTCTTTCAATCTCTCAAGAGGAGCTATTACCAATTCTAGCCAGGCTCGTTCATGAAATTGAAAACACGGGAACACTCCCAAACAGCTTTTATAAAGTCAACATCTCCTAGATACCAAAACCAGACAGAAATGCTGCCAAAAAAGAAAATTACAGACCAATATCCCTGATGAATGTTAATGCAAAGACTTCAACAAAATCCTGGCAAATAGGATCCAATGCATCATCAAGAAGATCATACACTACGACCAAGTAGGCTTCATCCCAGTATCGAGGATGGTTTAACATCCGTAAACCTATCAACATCATACACAATATCAACAAAAAGAACAATAAAAATCATATTATCATATCAAGAAACGCAGAGAGAGCATTTGATAAGGTCCAACACCAATTCTTCATCAAAACTCTCAGCAAGATGGGAATGGAAGGAACTTTTCTCAATCTAGTTAAAGCCCTCTTCCACAAGCCAATAGCAAATATTATCCTCAATGGAGAAAAAATTAAAGCCTTTTCCCTACATTCTGGTACAAGACAAGGCTGTCCGCTCTCACCACTCCTCTTCAACATAGTACTGGAAGTCATTGCTATAGCAATCAGGCAAGAAAAAGATATCAAGGGACTCAAGCTCTCATTGTTTGCAGGTGACATGATACTCTACATAGAAAACCCTAACGACTCTACAAAAAAGCTTCTAGAAACAATAGGCTCATATAGCAAGGTGGCAGGTTACAAAATAAACACCACACAGAAACCAATGGCCTTTTTATACACCAATAATGATAGGGAAGAGTCAGAAGTCAAGAAGGCAACCCCATTCACATTAGTGCCACACAAACTCAAATATCTTGGAGTCAACTTGACCAAAGAAATGACTAAAGAAACACAATGAAATATTATGCAGCCATCAGGAGAGATGAATTCATGAAATTTTCCTATACATGGATGTACATGGAATCTATCATGCTGAGTGAAATAAGTCAGAATGAGAGAGAGAGAGAAGCAGAATAGTCTCACTCATTTATGGGTTTTAAGAAAAATAAAATTAATTTTTGCAACAATACTCAAAGACAATGAGAGGAGGGCTGAAACTTCCAGCTCATCACAAAGAGTGGCAATTGTGGTTATAGAAATAACTACGCAGAGAACAACCATAATCATGTGAATGAATGAGGGTCTGGAAAACCTGTCTGAAGTACAGGTGGGGGTGGGATAATGGGAGATTTGGGACTTTTGTGGTGGGTATGTTGCAGTGGTGAAGGGTGTGTTCTTTACATGACTGAAACCTAATCACAATCATATATGTAATAAAGATGTTTAAATAAAGAAAAAAATCAAAAAATAACAATAAAGATATTTTAACAATAAAAAAGAGATGCAGAGTGGCTAAATGGATCAAAAAACTGAATACAACATTCTGCTCTGCTGCCTACAAGAAATACACCTGAATAGTCAGAAAAACCTTAGACTCAAAATCAAAAGCTGGAGGAAAATCTTCCAAGCAAACAAGTGCTGCAGGCATCTTACATCTCAGCAACCCTAGTGGGGAAATATTATTCACAAGAGAAAAGCAGGTGAGCACAAGTAGCCAGGTGGAATATGAAATATAAAATAATAAAACCACACAGAAGTATGTGAGGACAACATGTTTTCTGTCAGTGTGTGACAATTTTACTCTTCCTTGTTGGCAGTATATATACATGGGAAACCCAGTCTTGAACAGAAAAGGAATTTCCATGTTGACAAAATGTGGGAGTCATAGAAAAACAGAAATAATAATGGCGCCCCTTCTAAAATATACATATCCAAACTAGCCAGTGCAAGTTTAAATAATCTACTAAGAAGTCTCCAGCTAGTAAGGAGGAAGTAGCATAATAGAAAAAGGGGGTGTAACTAGATTAAAAAGCATGTTCTATAACAAAAGATAAAGAACTTGTTTGCTGCACCTTGAAGGTCAGGGCTGGACGGCAGCTGATTGTGAAGGTAGAAATTGTTTGTTTACTACTTAGAAGCTGAAACCAGAAAAGTAGGTTTGCGACTTAGCTGGCTGAATTGCTTTAGAGATGCAGATTTATTTGGCCAGAGAGGAAACTCTTTGTAAACTTTGGTGCTGAAATTTCTTTGAGCAGAGTAATGGACTGAGGCCGTATTTTGGCCTGTGATTTTTTACAAGGGAGAGACTATGCCAGATAATAAGAAAGAAATGTAATAACACTGCCATAGCATGAATTTCAGAAATATTGCCAGTAATCCACGTAGGAACGTCCACCAATGGGCCTGCTTGGACAAAACACTCTGCTCCAGGAAAATCAATAGATACATCTGGTGGGCCTGCTGAATTCCCCTAAAATGGAGGTGCCTTATGTCACTGCATCTCATTACAACACTTTAAAAAACTGACTCCTTATTGTCCAATAGGAGGTGAAGAAAGAAACAGCAACAAAAATTAATGATTATCAATCTGACCCTAGCAAGTTAGGATTTAGAAGCTGTAATTTACATAAAATTTATGTCAGCTAAATATAGTGTGAAGACTAGGATATCAATTATTATCTATCTTTTTTATTTTGATCATAATGGCTTACATATATTCCACAGTAGTATTTTAGGTACATATCAACATTGAATCAGGGGAATACCATCACCAAATTTGTCCTCCCTCCCTCCCAGTTCCCCTTCTACAACCCATATACCCCACCATCACCCCACAGACTGCTAGAGTAGATGGTCCCCTCTTTGTCCAGTTCACTATTACTGATCACATATCTGTTTGGTCCTGGTATCCTCCATTATCACCCCATCTATTTAAGAAGCAGAGCTAAATAAATAGAGTTATGTAGTTTTGTTTGAAGGAAAGAAAAGCAATAGATTGGGGTACAAAATAAAAGGAAAAAAAGAGAAGTCAAATATGCTGAAAATAGGTGGAGTCCTTCCAGAGGATTTCAACCTCAGTTTGAGAGAGGATGTGAAAAAGGCAATTGAAACACCACCACAATACAGAAAGAAATATCAAATTAAATATCCAGTGAGCACCACAGCAATAAAGACAAGCACCACACAACAATCTCCGTTCTGAAATCAACTCATGCCAGAGTGCAAAAAGAAAGAGAAAGGTAAGATAAAATAAAATAAAATAATATTGGAGACATAAACTTCTATCTCTACACTGATATAAAGTCGTCAAAAAAGTGATCAATTGATAAATAAATATGTGGAAAAATGATTGTTTTATGCTTTCCCCCCCTGCATGGCACAGTAACTATTGGGGATATTATAGAGGGAATTCCCTTGGCCTAGGAGATACAGGGGTTCTCCCCCGCTGAAGTGTACTGTCATGGAATTAACTATAAACTCCTTGTATGATCATTTACTCTCCCCTCGGTATTTTCGTGGTGCATATCCAGAGGATATACCTTTTAATTGGGCTTGCTGCAATTTAGTGTGGGCAACCCCTCTGCATTCAGTGGAAGTTTTATGATACTGTGTAAACTCCACAGTGGCCCCTAAACCATGTAAAATATAGGTGCTGGTAGATCTGGTATGGGAGCAACTTAAATTCGGACATATTGAAACCTCATTTTCAGAATAGAATTCTCCTGCCTTTGTTATAAAAAAAAAGTTGGACAAATGGCAGTTAGTTGATATAAGAATATTAATTCTGTCATGATTCCTATGAGTGCCTTGCAATCTGGCATCCTGTTCATGACTGCTATTCCTAAACATTGACTGATGGTTGTATTAGACTTAAAAGACTATTTTTATAGCACACCCATACACCCAGAGGACTGTAAATGCTTTGCATTCTTCATAAGCTTTTCAACAGTGGGCACCCTTATGTAGATTTCAGTGAACTGTTTTACCTCAGGGAATTTCCAATTCACCTACCATATATCAATATTCTGTTGATCTTGTTTTACTTCTTGCTATGCTTATATTATTCACTATAGATGATATCTTTTGTGCATGTTTTAATGGCAGGAAGCTACAGAGGTTATTTCAGAATGTGATGATATACTTGCCAGTGGTTGTTTTACAGGTTGTGATAGAGAAAATTTAAACACTTTCTACATATGAATAATTGAGCTATGTTCTGGAAAGCACTGTAGTGTGTCCTCAGAAAATCTCCATCTATCACAAAGATCTCAGAACTTTGTAATGATTTTTAAAAAACTTCTAGGAGACATTAAATGGATTTGCCCCTACCATAGAATTCCCAATTTTGAGATCACTAATTTATTCCTACTACTCATAGGCAATCTGCCTTGGACAGTCCAAGATAATTAACACCTGACGCTCAATGCTGGAACAGTGACACAAACAGTAAGGTAAGGTATCTGCCTTGTCCACGTTAGCCTAGGATGCAAACGCAGTTCAATCTGCCAGCATCCCAGATGGTCCCTAAACCATTAGCGATTTCTGAGTGCATAGCCAGGAGTAACCCCTGAACATCACCGGGTACGCCTCCCCAAAAAACAAAAACCTGAAACTCAAAAGAAATTGTTATTTTTAAATGGACTCCCTCCAAAAGCCTTAAAAAAGTATAGTAACCACTCTTTGCTATGCCTAAATGGCCAACAACTAGTATAGCCCAATTATCTGACCCATTAGAATAGCTCTATTTACAAAAAAAAAAAAAAAAAAGCCTCTCACCCATGTGACATATTTAGAATTACTGACTGCTCTGATAATTAAGGGAAGACTGTGCACCATTACAGGCTTATGACCCCCATATCATTTTCTTGCATATTCCAAATAAAAAGGAAATTGAATCTATTTTGCCTCTCAGCAAGACTCTTCAAAGTACTTTAGCTGATATCTCAGGAAAAAATTCTTTCATTATATAGCTGAAGAGAGTGCTATTTTTTAGAAGAATGTCTCTTGTAATTTCTTTTTTTTTTTTGTCCCCAGATTCACAATACAGACCCAGCAAGGGGTCTGGGTTGAGGTGTATAATTTCTTCAATAATTCATAGCTCCAAAGAGAGGAGGACTGGAAGGTCCAGTACACTACATGAAGCTCACCACAAAGAGTGATGAGTGTTTTTAGAGAAATAACTACATTGAGAACTATCATAACAACATAACAATGTGAATGAACAAGGGAAGTAGAAGCCTGTCTAGAGTACAGGCGGGTGTGGGGTGGGCAGGAGGGAGATCTAGGACATTGGTGATGAGAATGTTGCACTGGTGAAGGGGGGTGTTATTGAATGACTGAAACCCAACTACAATCATATTTGTAATCAAGTTGTTTAAATAAATAAATATTAAAAATTAATTCATTGTTCTTCCATCTCTTTTTTTTGTCCCCAGATTCACAATACAGACCCACAAGGGTCTGGGTTGAGGTGTATATGGGGTGCATTTACTGTACCTCCTCTTTCTATACAGTCAGTGTAAAGAACACAGCCTGTGATAAGAATTGGGAGGCCTTATTTTTTTTCTTTTCATTTTTTTTGATATTTTCTTTAACTTCTTTTATAAACACCCCCTTCACTAATGCAACTTTCCCGCCACCAGTGCCCCAAAACTCCCTCCCTCCCAACCCACCCCCACCTGTACTCTATACAGGCTTTTCAGTTCCCTCATACTGAGAAATGTTACAAAAATGTCTTATATTTTCCTTAAAACCCATAGATGAGTGAGATTATTCTGCATCTATCTCTCTCGCTCTGACTTATTTCACTCAGTATAATAGATTCCATGTACATCCATGTATATGAAAATTTCATGACTTCATCTCTCCTGACAGCTGCATAATATTCCATTGTGTATATGTACCACAGTTTCTTTAGCCACTCGTCTGTTGAAGGGCATCTTGGTTGTTTCCAGAGCCTGGCTATTATGAATAGTGCTGCAATAAATATAGGTGTGAGGAAGGGGTTTTTGT
>PVKC010030718.1:0-14740 GCA_004027635.1 Crocidura indochinensis
TCAGAAGTCGCTCCTGGGTTGGGGGACCATATGGGACACCGGGGGATCGAACCGCGGTCGGTCCTAGGCTAGCGCAGGCAAGGCAGGCACCTTACCTTCAATGCCACCGCCCGGTCCCAAATGTAGCTTTTTTGTTTGTTTGTTTTTTGTTTTTGGGCCACTCCTGGCAGTGCTCAGGGGTTACTCCTGGCTGTCTACTCAGAAATAGCTCCTGGGCAGGCACGGGGGACCATATGGGACACCGGGATTTGAACCAACCATGCCTCTGATTCTTTGTTTTTGTTTGTTTGTTTGTTTGTTTTTGGGCCTCACCCGGTGACGCTCAGGTTACTCCTGGCTATATGCTCAGACTATTGCCCCTGGCTTGGTGGACCATATGGAACACTGGGAATTGAGTCACGGCCCATTCTAGGCTAGTGCGCACAAGGCAGACAGATGCCTTGTGCCCTGCGCCACTGCTCCAGCCCTTGCCTTTGATTCTTTCTTGGTCTGAAATAATTGGATGGTTCTCGTTGTGTTTCTGTCCCCCCACCCCCTGCAAGGAGCCTGTAGTCATTACTAGCTACTGGGTTCTATCAATGACACTATCTGCCCCTGTGAATGTTGGTCCTTTATGAAACCCTTCATCGCCTCTGTGCCTCACATGGTTTCATGCTGCAAGATTCTTTTGCCTTGAAGCCAATTCCCATCCTCTGTACAGTGGGGTCCCCACCAGCACCCCTCCAGCAGGCAATACTCCTACACCTTTAAATACCCTTTAGAGAACCTCAGAAGTTCCAGAGGTGCATGTGCCACAGCTCATCACTGCTATGGTCCTGACCCCAGGTCCCTCTTATCTGGGCTCATTGTGTGTGACTGGATGAGAAAAGGCTATGTTAATGCACATGAAAATCAATGTCTTTCTCTAAAGCTCACTGACCTTAGGGAGAGTGGGGATGTCTTTCTGGGGACAAAGGACAGTAGTCACCAGATGAGTCCTTTCCCCTCAGGAGTGGTGCACATGCTCTGGTCATCTGAGTGAGGGCTGGCACAGATGAAAACCCTGTCTGCCACCAGACAGCGATCAATGAGCCCTGAAGCTCTCACACCCACACACCTAGCCACCCCATACATGCATGATTGTGTACATAATTGTGCACACATGCACTCACACGCATCCAGGCTCTCACCCCATTCATGGATGTCTGTGCTGCAAATTCCTGACCCTATCTACTGATGTTTCTGATCTCTGAAGGACTCTACTGAAAGCACACACACACACACACACACACACACACACACACACACACACACACTCACTGCTGCTGCTGGGGAGATTCCAGTTTGTCATTCCATGTGGTCATGACAGTTGGGTTGACCCTGGCAGAGTTCAGCCTGCCCTGCCCAGTCATCAGGAAGGGCCCCAATTGATCCTCTTCCTACCTCATGCTTCTCCACTCCCTATGTCTGCCCGGCCCACCCAGTATGTGGGGATGGAGTCAAACCTCAACAGTATGACTGCATGATGGAATCCCCAAGCATGTTGGAGAATTAGCTCCCTGGAGGCCTGACTGCAACTGATTGCCCAAAGCTTGACCCTGCTAGTGCTTCCCATCCCTCATGGCCTCTCCCATGTAGGAGGTAGATGTGGAGGATATTTCTAAATGTTTGCAAGTAGGATTCCAAGGGAGGTGTCTGTGGTGACATTTCAGAAGTGGCTTGGAGAGGCCTGGGATGGGGGTTTATGGATAGGGTCACATAGACAAACCAACTAGCTAGACACTGACCTCAGGAGCTTCTGAATCCTCTGTTGTCCAAACATGACTCCCAAACATGGCCCCGCATCAACCCATTTTCTGGCAGAGCTGAGGAAGACAGCACATGACTGTGACTGAGTCCGTGCCTCTTTTATTGGCAAAGTAAATATATATAGATATAGATATTTCTTTATGAAGGACCAAAGAAAATATACATAATTGTAATATATGTACACCAGTTCCATAGATTCTTTTTAATTTCAAATTTACACAAATGTGGATCTGTTATTAAAAGATATTTTATGTCGATGTTCCTATGTACAGTTTATTTACATACATTCATAGGATGTGAAATAAACCTGTCAACACAAGCTAGTTCATTTGATATTAATTTCTAGACAAAATAAGGAATGCATTTCTAAATCAGGAAGGGGGCTCTAGCTAGTTAATCTTCCACACACCATGCAACCTGCTCACCACCTCCCCGAGATGACCCCAAAGATTAGGATCGGGGTAGGGGGAGGCAATGGTGCCTAGAGGTTCAGAGGCTAATCCCATCTATCCGACATTACACACATACCTACATGCACCACCACTCCCCAGGGACATATGCCCTTCTTCCTCAGGGGGCCAGAAGACCCAGTTCAGTCCCATCTGCCCCCAGCCTGGGCACCTGGGCAAAAAGCACCAAGACCCAATGCAGCCTTGGACTCTTGGCCTCCACTCCCTCTCCTTCCCTCCCAGGCGCCCCCTTGGGAAGTGACATTTCCATACTGCACCACCTTTCTTCTACCCAGCACTAGAATGCTGGCTGGTGGCCCAGATTGGGGAGCCCAGCAGAAGAAGGGCCAGGCCCCCCTCAAGGCGCTGTTGCAGCAGCAGAGGCCTGGAAGGCACAAAGGCAGGAAGGCACAAAGGCCTCCCTTGAGGGGGGAGAAGGTACCCTGGGGACCCAGCCCCCAGGGACCCTGGAAGCAGGCTCTGAGTCTCGGGAGAGGCAGCAGAGGGTGAAGTAGGGGGGACTTGGGTTCACCAGCGTCCCACTCATTCCACCCTCTTCCTTCTGCGCCTTGGGCTTCAGAAGGTGGCCTGGTAACATCCCCATGTCCCTCCGAAGAAGGCAAATAAATTATTGCTACAAAATACGGGCTGGAGAGGGGGTGCAGGGCGAGGGTGCCCCCTGCGATGCTCAGTTGACGGAGCGCACAGCCCGGCTGCTGCGGGGGAAGCGATGCACCTTGATGTGCTTGGAGAGATGGTCACTGCGCGCAAACTTCTTCTCGCACACGAGGCACTGGTAGGGCTTCACGCCTGAGTGTGACCGACGGTGCCGGGACAGCTCATCGGAGCGAGAGAACCTGCAGGACAGCGCCGTGGGGTCAGCGAGCCCTGCCCCATCCTTCAGGGACTCCGGGGGTGCAGACAGTGTCCTCCCACCAACCACCTTGCACCCACCTGCCAGGTCCCCATGAGGCCTCAGTGCGCCCTGCAGTGAATCTTGGGCGCACCCAAGAGCCAGAGGGCCTTCTGTCCATCTCCCCTTCCCAGGCTCTCCTGCCTGGACCAAACCTTGGGCCTTCCCTAACAGTCTGCACAGGAAAGCCCCCCTACAGGGGAAATTGAGGCCTAGGAAAACTGTCTGTCCCCAGGAGGGGGTCCTGGTAGCTCTCACTTGCCTTGAAATCCAGCCCACCCACTCTTCCTTTGATGAATGGTGGCAAAGTCTCTTAAGATGCCTCCCAAACAAGAACAGCCCAGAGAGGTACTTCTTGGAAGGAAATGGTTTTGGGGAGCGAATCCTACTCCATCTCCCAGAGGGGCAGACTCTCCCAGAGCAGTTCCAAGTGACTCTCAGGACTCAGGGGCCCAGCCCCGACCCCCTACTAGAGAATCAGGTACAAACTACCCTGGATATGACTCAGAGTTTGGAAATGAGTTCAAATAGTTTTTGTTTTTTTTTTGTTTGTTTTTGTAAACAAACAGGAGTAACCAGCGGTGTGTAGGGGTTACCCTTGGCTCTGCACTCAGGAATCATGCCTTGTGGTATTCATCGGACTATATCGGAGGCCGAAGATCAAACCCAAGAGGACTGCTTGCAAGGCAAGCGCCCTAACTGCTGTGCTATCTCTAGAGAGGGCTCAAATTGAAAGCACCTGCAAAAAGACCCTGTTCCTGCACCCACCATTCAGGAGGGTGCAATGTTTTGGGGGACACAAATGCAGGCACTCCTGTAAAAGTACTTCAAGTTGTGGGAGCCGGGAGGTGGCGCAGGAGGTAAGGTGCCTGCTGCCTTGCCTAGGACGGACCACGGTTCGATCCCCCGGTTCCCATATGGTCCCCCGTGCCTGCCAGGAGCGACTTCTGAGCGCATAGCCAGGAGTAACCCCTGAGCGTCACTGGGTGTGGCCCAAAAACCAAAAAAAAAGTACTTCAAGTTGTAAAGCTCTTTGCTCCGTCTTCCTCACACATTCTTTTACCCTTTTCTGGAAAGTTTGACTTCCCTGGCATGACCAGACCTTAGGTTTCATGGGTATACATGGACTGCTCAACATGTCAAGTTTTTCTTTGTTTGTTTGTTTGTTTTTGCTAACCTCTGTGTCAATTTATTTTCCAGCCTCAAGTCCTAGAAGAGTAGAGGAAGGGTTGCTTCCTGCTCCCACAATCACACACACACACACACACACACACATTCTCTCTTCTAAGATGTGCCCCAAGCCATCTGCCCTGATCCCTCTTGCCATCATGGGATGCACAAATCATGCACAAATCATGCATGTCTGCATATACATAGAATGCATATACTGCTGTATGCATTATACCGCACTCAGAGCAGCACTACCGTCCCTGCCTCCTTCCTCCTCTTCTCCCTGCTTTCTACCATCCATTAGTTCTAATGTCACTTCCTCAGAAAAGACCTCCAGGATTGCCTTTGGTTACCAGAGTACCATGCACTTCCCTTTCCTGGTCCCCTACCATAGTGGTGATTAACTTTTCAAATTCTTGATAAATGTTCATCCATACCAGTAGACCATCAACTGCAGGAGAAAAGACATGTTCACCTGGGTCCCTGTGGCCCTAAAAAAGATGCCCAGTGAGTTTATGAATATGAGAACATGAGCCCAATGGCCACTGACAGGATGGGGCTGTCCCAAGTCCCAAGGCCTGATCTCTCTTTTTTTTTTTTTTTTTTTGGTGTTTGGATCACACCTGGCAGCGCTCAGGGGTTAGTACTATCTCTACATTCAGAAATTGCTCCTGGCAGACTCGGGGGACGATATAGAATGCTAAGGTTCAAACCACCACCCTTCTGCATGCAAAGCAAATGCCATATCTCCATGCTATCTCTCCGGCCCCAAGGTCTGACCTCTTAATAAGTCCCTGTTTGTGTGTGTATGTGATACAATGGGAATATGCGACCATATCACACACTGCACACAAACACACATAGTCTTCCATACATGCACCACATGTGTGTTCTCAGTGGCCTGCATGTTGGCTCACATACACTCGTGTACATGTAAGAGCATGTGTGTATATATGAACCTGGCTCATGCAGCCAGAAGCAGCGAGGTAATGAACTGTGACAGGAAGTGTGAAAGATGCAAAGCTGTAGGTAGAGGCTGACTCCACAGACAGTGGCGGAGCAGGAGGACCAGCAGAATAAGTTTTGGGGGGCAGGCGAGAGTAGCAGAGCCCAGGTTCAAAGGGGAAACTGGACAACAGGCATGGAAGGTCAGGGCCTGAGTGTGGCCTATGGTCTGGGACTGGGAGTCCAGGCCTTGCCCTGGGCTCCACAGCTAGGAGGGGCAGCCATCATAGGGCTGGGCTCCCATCTGTGAGCTGACTGAGATCCCAACTGGTCCCATTTGCCAGGGGAAGAAACTGAGGCTCAGGACAAAGGGTGCCTGACCCAGTGTCACTGGCAAGAGAGGGCAGCTGAGGTCAGAGTGAAGGTCCCCACCTCTACCTTACCAAGTCTTCTCATCCCCCTCCTTCTCCTTCTACCCTCCAATTCCCTAGAGCGTACTAGGCACCATATGCCAGTGAGATGGGCATTGCCCTGTGCCAAAGCTTGACCTTGTCCCCTGCCAGGCCAGGACTCTTGGGGCCAGGGCCTATTGTAGGCATGGCCAACACAGAGGCCAGCAGAGGTCACTAGGGCCCCTGGGCCCCTCCTTGCTAAGATGCCAGGAACAGAACTAGCCCTGTGCCAGCAGGTACTCAAAAGGGCATGGTGAGGCCTGGGGCTTGAGCTCTACTCAGTCCCCACCAGGACTCTGGAAGGCAGAACCACCTGGTCAGTGGACACTGCCCCACAGAGCAGTTTCCGAGGCTAGAAGCAGGAACGTGAACCAGGGAGTCAGGCAGGGCCTGAGAACAAGCCCCTGACCCCTACCATAATGTCCTGTTACCAAGGGGGGCACCCTGACCCGCCTCACACACCCTAATCTAATTGCCAAGGTGAAGCCACCAGGGGCTGGAGCACCTGAAGAGAGCTCTGTCACCTGTTGACAGGCCTCTGTTTCCCTGCCAGAAGAGTCATGATGATTGTGCCTCAGAGTTGAGGTGGGGGACTCTGTGGTGCATGAGAGGTACCTCTGCAGCACGTGTGAGTTGTTCACAATAAGGAGCTGAGCAAAGGCCAGGCCCTGGATGTGGAGTAATGGTGCAAGTGGGTCCCCGCTACAGTGCCTGCTGCTGAGGTCAGAGTAGAAAAGTCCTGGGGTTCAGTCAATTGTCAATTACTCCTGCCCTTAGCACCACTATGGGCATACCCAGCACCTTGGCACAAAAGTGCTCCTCCTGCCTGGCAGAAATAGTCATGTCTTCAGGACACCAGGAATGGCGCCCCCTGAAGGTGTTCAGTGGGTATGCCACCTGTCCCATCTGGGGACACTGTAACCCAAGGAAGTAGGCAGTGCTAGGGAAAGTGCCAGGGCAGTGCTGGACCCAACCCACTTCCCTGGCCTCCACAAGTATCGAGGCACCACCATCCTGGTTTCGCATAGGTGCTCACACTCTGATTAACCCTGCCAAGAGGGTTCTTTCTGGAGAATTGGCCACTCTAGAACAATATGTTCCACTGAAGGGAACAAAGGAGGTCTGTGTGCAAGAGGGAAGTAAGGAAACTTCTAGGAAGGGCAGGCAAATAGCCACTTCCAAAATGCTCCCATCCCAACAGGTCAGTTCAGCCCTGTCAGGATTGCCCAGACCATGTCACAGAAATGAAGCATCAGGAGAGACAGAGAGAGGCCAGTCAGGACTAAGGGCAAAAGAGGGGGGGCTGGGAGTGGCACAAAAGCACATGATTTAAGGTGGACAAGAGCAACAGAGCAAGAGGAGGAAGAGCAAACCACTCACCAGGGCATCCTGGGAAACAGAGAGCTCCCCAAAACAGAGCTCAGCCAGTGTGCAGCTGCAGGTAGGGATAAACAGCCTCCCTATACTCAAGTAGAATCTTCAGGCACACAGAACAGAGGGACTGGGAGAGGGCTGGAGAGATAGTACAGTGGACAGGGCTCTTTGCCTTGCATGCAGCCAATCTGAATTCAATCCCTAGCATCCCTGAAAAATGTCAGGAGTGATTCTTGAGTGGAGAGCCAGGGGTAATCCCTAAGGACAGCTGAGTGTGGCCTCCAAATCAAACAAACAAACAAAAAAAACCAGGGAGATAGGAAGGGTCCTAATGTGTAGGTAGAGGGCCCTGGTAGGGTGATTTCTCCGCTGCTTACTGACCTGGAAAACTTGGCCATTCTGGACCTAACTCCCCCTTTATAAAGAGGACCACATATTGATGTTCCCTAGCAGCTTGTTGGGGACTTACTCGAAGCAGGATGAGTGAAGCAGGAGGTGCCTCTGTATCACTGGGACCTCCACACAGTGCAGAATCCAGAAGAGCAGCCAAAGAGAGGCCACAGGGCAGGGGCAGGCACCTGTCTGGGGACACACACTGTCCCTGTTGACATACAACATGAGCTTCCTGGCCTCGATTTCCCCATGTACAGTGTGTGTGACTCTCCAAGGGAACACTGTGATAACTGAAAGAATCAACACACATGAAAGTAGAGCTCGTGGCAAGGCCAATGAGGCCAGCTGGGACAGCAGGAGAGAGCAGGAGATGTGGCAAGGAACTACATGGCCAAGGTCAGCCTCAGAGAGAACTCAGCCCACTGGACAGCATGAGAAATGTGGCTTAGAATCCTCATGCATTCAGGTAGCAAAGTCTCTTGAGGTAACAAATTCTCAGTGAAAGGAGGTATGCAAGCTGTGGGGGGCCCGAAAGCCTCAGAGCAGAAGGGAAACAGAATTTTCTCTCACTGTTACTGCTTCTCCTGGTCTGCCTAAATCAGAACACCCCAAAGCTTTGCCTGTCTGCCAGTGGCAAGTTGCAAGATTTCTTCCCCTAACCCTCGAACTACATTTAAGGGGACAGTATACCATATGAAGTTCACCTCAGGCCCTACATCTGCAGAGAAGTAGCTCTCCAGGGGATGGAGAAGACCTTGTTCAAAGATCCTAAGCTGAAAGATCAGCACTGGGCTCAGACTTTGGCAAAGCTGAACCCTCAAGTCTTACTCTTGTTTGCATCTTTTCTTCCCTATGGAATTCATTGCAGCTGAGGCCCCACACCAGAGTCAAGGTGTACCTTGCTACTCCTGCTGCTAACTCTGACAAGCTGACTCCCAAGCTCTTTGTCCCCTACCATGAGGTGAAGGATCCAAAGAGATCAGGGGAAAGGAGCTGAGATGGGGTATCTATGCATGCAAGGCAGGCAGAACACTCTGAGGGGCCCAGAAGAGCAGCCAAATGACAATAATAATATGACAATTCTTGTAGGGACTGAGTAGCTCTGTAAGCACACCTGTCACCCATGGGTGCAGTTGGCAGATGGTGGCAGAAGCTCAGAGGGACTCCAGCCCAAGTTTGATAGGTACCTTCGGCTAGGGATCCGTGGTTCAGGAATGGCCTCCACTGCCCAACTCTGTTTGGGACCATGCCCTCTCTGGCCATCTCCCTGTCCTTGGCCCCAAGATGGGAACATCTCCTTTTCCTTTCATCCAAGAATTGTCAACCCAGGGCTCTGGCCACCAGCACCTCTGCCCCAGACCAATACTCATCAGCAACCACAGCAAGAGTGCTAAAGCAAGACATGGCTACAAATGTGTCCCCCCACATCCATACCCCACAAGAGCACACATATATGGTACATGGGCACACGTGACTATAGGTGACTGGCACAGACACATGGGATGGTAGGAACATGCAGGCACACAGAGCTGTGGCTGTCCACCGAACTTCACAGCAAAGGTAGGGAAGATATCTGTACATGTACCTGTGTATGCAACTGAAGAGGTCCTTCACAAGGTGGTAGGTGGATGTGTGTGTGTGTGTGTGTGTGTTTGTGTGCCCTGACATCAGTGTAAGCCCAATGAGAGATGTGCACATCATCCTGAACATGCATGCAGGGTCAGAGTGATAGTACAATAGGTAGGGCAATTGCCAACCTGGGCTTGCTCCCTAGTGTCCCATATGGTTCCCTGAGACCATACGGTGAGCACTACCAGGAGTAATTCATGAGAGCAGAGCCAGGAGTAACCTCTGAGCATCACTGGGTGTGACCCCAAAGCAAAACAAACCATCAAAACTCAAAAAAGGCTTGCAAGGGTTGCAGGAGTTGCAGTGCTGGGCAACTGTGGGCAAGTCCCTGCACTCAGTGAGCTCATCTTCCAGCCAGGCTACCCTTGGGAGAATTCTATCACCTACCATCAGGTTCTTTCTCAGGCTGGGCTGCCAATTATATTGCAGGGTCCCCTGGTTGGAGGTTCAGCCCAGAAGGCAGGTCAGGAAGGAACTTCTCTGCTCTAGCTGTTGGGTTCAGATCCCAATAGCAGTGCCAGATAGGTAGCTAGCTAAGAAAGACTGAGCCTCACTTGAACCCTGGTTCACACCAGGATGGGAATCATGTGGTACTTACCCTGGAGGAATGGGAGGTACTGAAGAAACCCCCTTCAGACCCCCAACTGTCCTTAGTCATTCCTGGGGAGAGCCCCTCCATGCAGTCCTGCACATACCCTGAGCTGAAACTGCAGCAGGCCTTACCTGGCCACGGGGAAACCACTTGGTTTCCAGTTTTAGGGACCGGGAAAGACAAGGAAACCTCTGGGCAGCTGTGCCCACTCCAGCCCTGTCCCCCACTCTGGACCCCTCATCCCTTCCTAATCCTCCTTCTCTGGAGCCAGAGGCACACAGGTGAGCAGGCCAGCCAGCCCTCGCCATACTGACCTCCAGCCACAGCCAGGCCAGGTGCAGGCGAATGGCTTCTCGCCCGTGTGCCGGCGCAGGTGGGCCTTGAGGTGGCTGCTCTTGGTGTACATCTTGCTGCAGCCAGGGAAAGTACATTTGTGCATTTTGATGAGTTCCGCGGCCGGATTCTTGGGGAATTTCTGCCCCATGAGGAGGCCAGTCGAACCGGGCCCCAGGGATCCAGCCCCTAGGGGTTTGGCGGCAATGGGCACAGGGGCGATGCGCACAAACTTAGAGGGCAGGTTCATGTTGGAAGAGGGCACAACCTGGGGCACGAGCGCGAAGGTCTGGCCCTGGATGTTGACCAGGAGCTGGGCCACCTTAATGCTCTCTGGGGGCTGCCCAGGGGACGCTGGTTCAGCACCTGCCTCTTGCTTCACCTGCACAGGCTGGATCTGCAGCAGCACTGGGATAGGGCCATCAGGGGCCTGACCGCTCCCGGGGCTCTGGCTGTCCCCTGTGCTGCTGTCACCAGGAGAGGGAGCCCCTCGTTCTCTCCCTCCAGAAGTGGGGTGCAGGAGGCTCCGGTGAGTTCCAGTGCCCAGCTGCCCACAGGCTTCCAAATCCTTGAGGTGGCTCTCGGGTGCTTTCTTGGCCCCTGGCTCCATATTCTCCTCCAAAAACTCTTCAATCTCCTCCAGGGTGGGCTGAAAGGGTCGGGGGGCATCATCGGGGTCCCCCACAGGAAAGTCAGGGAAGCAAAAATGTTCCCCCTTCACAGGTGCCGGTGCTCTCCGCCAGGCTCCCCAGGCCATGGGGCCACTGCTGGTCCCCAGGTTGCTACCACTGCCACCACTACTCAGCGTGGCTTGAGACAGCAAGAAGTCCAAAATGCTGTCCTGGCCTTCGACGCTTGGTCCGCTGCCATAGCAGGAGCAAAGGGTTTGAGAGTCGGGACTGGCACAAGAACAAAGGCTGGAGGCATCACTGTCATCCTCAGAGAGCGGTGAGGGAAGCATGTGGTATGCCCGCCCGCTGGCCAGCCGGTCACCTGGATACCCCACTGGACATTTTGGCGACGAGAAGTTCTCGTCTACTGGCAGCAAGTGGTCCACCATGCTGGCCTGGCCGTCCCGGTGGCGTCTGCAGAAAGGAAAAAGAGAGCCCTGGTCATAAGGGTAGTATGCTTCCCTGCCACCCTGGGGGCCAGCAGCCTTCTGCCACTGTCTGCCCCCCACCTCCATAACCAAAGGCCTGGATCCTGCCTCCATCTCCTTCCCATGGGAGAAATCTGCCTGCAAGAGCATTTTCCAAAATTGCACCACCTGTTTGCAAAAGGGCACTCTCTAAGCTTATTGCACAACTCCAAGCACTTCTGGTTTCCAACAGAATTTCCAGGGAGGCTGAGATAGAGCCATGTGGGTCTATGTGTGCGTACACGTGTGTAGCCATAAGCATGGAAGCGAGTTAGAGTGAAGGAATGAGAGGGTGAACTAGTGAGAATGTGGCAGGTGGTGCTAAGCACTTAGGTACTGCCAAGGTGATCCAGCTCAGAGTGTGGCTACTTTTGGGTGGACAGACACCATCTCAGCTCCATTCCTGCCGAGTCACAGGAGGGGGTAGGGAAGAGAAAGGCTATCTGTCCTCTGACCCCTCTGTTGTTGGGACTCAGGTAGGCCTGCCAGATTGAGCAAATAAAGCCACAGACTGACTGACTCCCCAGTTACATTTGAATTTCAGGGTTGCCTTTTTTTTTTTTTAACGGACCACTTTCCTTTTGTGCCTGCCTCGGAGGGGCATGATGCGCTCATACACAAATGCTGTTTGCCTCCAGCCCAAACCTTCCATCTGACTAGGTGAGTTTGTAAAGACCCACTGGGCCTGGGTCAAGGCATCACTCTCAGGCTCCTGGACCCCTTGGCCAGCTAGAATACAATTCACTATCCACTCAGACAACAGAGCTAAAGGGTCCCAGAGCCTTTGTCTGACTTTACCACGACCAAGGAAGACTGAAGGGAAGACCACATGGCATGCAACCCATACTGCTCTCTCCCTGGGGTGCACTCACCACATGGAGAAGTCTCTGCTAACACCTGTCTCCCACTTAATGTGGGCGCTCCACGTGGATAGAATGCACTGGAGGGTCCCCACTGGGCCACCCAGGACTAGACTCCAAGCATGTCTTGTTGACAGGGATCCCAGAGAAAGTGACATCCTCCAAAGGCCACCCTAGGTCCATCTCCACAGAGTCCGCAGTACCTCGCTATGACAGGGCCACCTCCGGGACCTTTGTCCCTATCCAGGGACCACAGTCAGTGTTTACTCAAGTTAGAAAAGCAAAATGTTCTGCAGGGAAAGCCAGAGTTTCTCCCTAGCCTGCTATCCCCTCTGTGTCCCCAACCCCCCACTATCTCTAGAAGCACTGCTGGGCTGGACCACCATCAGCGGTGACCTTGGGCAAGTCCTGACATTCCTCAAATCTCAGTTTCCCTCCCGGCTCTATGGCTTAACAATCTTGAGGCTTTTTTCCCTCTGATCATCCGCGACCCTTGGCCTCAATCCTTCCTCCTCTGTGAAGCATCTCCAGAGCTTCCAGATACTGAGGCAGATGGGAACTCTGGACCAGCCTGTGCCAAGGCAATTTCGCCAGAAAGACATTCAACTTTTTGCTCTTAAAGACTCAATTCAGGATTCAAAATATACTAGTGGTGACCAGATCAGGTGCTACGAAGAAAAGAAAGAAAATGGGAAGATCAGATCATCTTGCCTATTGCCCACACACATTCCAGTAGGAGCTGCATTCTTGCCTCAGGCAAGTAGCAGCAACCCCTCTCTAGGTTTGTGTCTCAAGGGTCTGTAGAGCCGTAATGCCAACAGTGTCCCAGGTCCCAGGCTGTTGTCAGAACCCAGTGAACTAACAAGCATTGAGCCTTCACTATGGTGCTGACACACAAGGATGACCAGACATTTGGATCAACTTCCATGGTAGGAGTTGAGAGGTACCTCCCAGCCCCTTCACTGCAATGGAACAAAGGCACCAGCCTTCCAGACACTGAGGATCAGACTAGAACTAGCGATGAAGGGCAGATGCAGCCACATCCCTGCCTCTCCCCAAAATATAATCACCAACTGAATATTCCACGATGGTAAGGAATGACAGTTACTGCATGTAGGTGTGGTGAGCATTATGGCTGGGTCACTCTAAGGAGTGCATTAACTCTTTTTTTTTGGGGGGGGGGAGGCCACACCTGCCAGCATAGGGGTTACTCCTGGCTCTGCTATGCTCAGAAATCACGCCTGCCAAGCTTGGAGGACCATATGGGATTTGGGGAATCGAACCCAGGTCTGTCCTTGGTCTGCCACGTGCAAGGCAAATGCCCTACTGCTGTGCTATCTCTTGAAAAAAGAATAGAGCCTTAGATGAAATGACATAAATAGAGGCCCAAACAGCATAGGGGTGGGCACCAACAATGGCTCCCCCAAGAAAGGGATCCCAGGTACCTCGTAGAAGCTGATCTACTCAGAGCTCCCCCAATTCTCCATGCCCCACCACACAGTACACCCAACCCCTGACTCCCTTTTCCCCCAAAAAACTCTGAGGGGAACCAACACCTTATTTCTGTCCCAGCTCAGAAGTCACCACTGATCACCCTAATACCTCATCCCACATTATCTTCTTCCCAGGAGTTACTACTGCAGAAAGTCATCTGGATCTGTCTTGGGGTGCTGCCTTTTAGGTCAGCCTACCCACCAGAATAGAAGCTGTCAGGATGCTTCCATTCCTGCCCTCTCTAACTGGAACCTGGCAGGCTTTGATTAAGTAAAAAAAAAAAAAAAAAAAAAGAAAAGAAAAATTAAAAAAACCACTAAACCACTAGGAGGGGACTGTTGTCAGGAGGGAAAGGGAGCTGGGAAAGAGAGAAGAAGGAAAGGGAGCAGGGTTCTAGGCTTGCTCAGATCCCTGGTTGGAGAGAGGGCCCAGCTGGAGTCCCCTGAAATCCAGCCATCAGCGCTGTGCAAGCATGGAGCAGCAGTCCAGGCTGCGTGCAGGGGGAGGGGACACTCTGTTCCGGGCACCGTCCTGGGCCCAAAGCCGGGCTCCGCCCCCCCACTACCCCTCCACCCCCCCCCCCACCAAGGCCCGGCCAGGCCTGCTGTTTATCCTCCCAGGGACACAGCGGCTGCAGGAACAACATGTAATTGATAACAAGCCGAGAGCTGGCCAAGGGCTGGCCAGGCATTGGGTCAGCGTGCAAATCACAGGGGTGGGGAGCTGCGGGGGGCACCCTTCAAAATAAGAGTCTCGTCTCCCCAAAGCCGCCAAGCCGGGGTGTCCACACACCTGTAAGGTGACTCTGAGCTTCTCAAGAGCTACCCACCAAGGAAGGCCCTCGAGGGGCACAAGGAGGTGACTGAAGGGGAGATCTGTGTGCATGGTGGGAATGGGGGGGGGGTGTCTACCCTCCCCATGCCAAGGGAAGTGAGTGATAAAACAGCCCCCCTCTTGTGTGCATTCCGGTGCAAGTGAGCACCGCAGGTGGGAGCACCGAGGAGAAAGGGCAGGTTGACAGCCAGGGAGTCCAGGAATTCATCCTCTGCAGTCCCCCCAATAGTTGTGTCAACAATCCAGGATAATTTGGAGATGGTGGGGAACGCTCCCCTCGCCTAAGCAGAGACCCTGGAAGGTGCAGCAATGCATGGGACTGTGCCTGTGTGTGTGTGTGTGTGTGTGTGTGTGTGTGTGTGTGTGTGTGTGCATG
>PVKC010030719.1:0-14930 GCA_004027635.1 Crocidura indochinensis
CAGTGACAGGAAACACGTATGATACTTGATTTCTCAGATAAGTGTTGCATAATAGTTTATCCTGCTGTAATTTGCTCAGATACACTCAGAAATTCAGTATGCAAGATGTTATAATCCTTCAAAAGTATTCGTCGGATATGAGACACACAACTGAAGCAAAGAATAAATTATTATTCTGTGCTTGCCATTTCTGTCAATCAGAACAAACAGGGTATGTTTATACATCTTAGCTGCTTGCAAGAGGATTAGAAAATTCTTGTTTTAGAAACCAAATGTTCTCTTAACTGAAGAAGAAACAATTCCACATGATCTCTAAGACCTTGCATGATTAACTCCTATTTTCCCCTTGTGGAATATGTTAATTTGTACTCTAGGCCACTCTATCTTCTTCTTTCTTCTTCTTCTTCTTCTTTTTTTTTTGTTTGTTTTTGGGCCACACCTGGTGAGGCTCAGGGGTTACTCCTGGCTATATGCTCAGAAATCGCTCCTGACTTGGGGGACCATATGGAATACCAGGAAATTGAACCCGGTGCGTCCTAGGCTAGTGCACGCAAGGCAGACGTCTTACAGCTTGCGCCACCACTCTGGCCCCTATCTTCTTTCTTATGTGACATTCTTCAGTACCTCTAGCAGAGACCTTGGCTAGAACTTCTTTTTCTTCCCTATGCTCTCCCTGATCTTATCTATCCTTTGCCCAGGTCTCTAGCTCTTTCAGAGTTCAACATAATCAGTTTGCTCCAGGAAAGCCTGAGCTTCTTTAGTAGGTCAATTCTACTATAGCCTAATTCTCAGCTCTTTTCTAACTCTTATCAGAAATATTATTTTATATTTAATTAACCTTTGACAAACTTTCCCAATTATACTTTTAAATTCATAAAAATATTGATCACTAACCAGTAGTTATTGGACTTCATTACATAGCTCTATCATGGGACCCTTAGTATTTTATTAGGTCATCTTCATCATTATCATTTTCTTTTTTTTTAAACTTTATTTTATTTTATTGATTCATTGATTGATCGATTGATTTCTAGGTCACACCAGCGACACTCCTGTGTTACTACTGGCTTTGCACTCAGAAACATTCCCTGGCAGACTTACTGGAGGACCATCTGAAATGCCAGGAATCGAACCAAGTAATTCTCGGGTCAGCCACATACAAGGCAAATACCCTACCACTGTACTATCTCTCCAGCTCCATCCATTATCATTTTCTATCCCAATCTGTACTTTACAATTCCTTGCTTATTTAAGACACAATCATCCCAATCACATATTTGTGAGTCATCCTGAGTTCCTCCTACTCCTTTCTCCGTATCTATTTTAATAATTAAACTAATTTATTCGTCTTCCTAAATAGTTTGAATAAATATTTCCTCTTTTTAAAACATTTGATAAAAAATATTGTTTACATGGTCATTATTTAATCAAACATGAAATATACTAGTAGTTTCCTACCTGTCTTTACATAATCTCCATCAATATATTTTGACTTGAAATATTATAATAGCCCCTTACATTGGTTCACTTCTCAGTTATTGAGTCATTCACGGAGTATCTTACCTTCAATTTATTTTGAGATAATTTTGAATTAAAGTTCCTACTGTCATCGTTAGAATGAAGTTTCTAAAAATGAAAATCCAAAAGGATATGCATATGTGTTTAAAAACTTACATGCCTACAACCTTTTCCATTGTTTGCAAGATAAAGTTAAAAGCTCTGAACTACACATATAAAACTCCAAGATCTCTGCTACTACTACTAAAATCAGCCTAGAGTTTATTAATACAAATATTATGTAATTTTATATCTCATATGTAAACTATTCCATTCCACACATCACTATTATAGCGGTCACTATTATAGACTATCTGTTCTCATCACTTTTAATCTTATGTTTTTGCAAAAGTGGTTATTACTTGCTGACATCCTTCTCTGTTGCATTTATTTCTTAGATAGACAATTGCTTTTCTAATGTGTAGATATTCGTCTTTAATGAGAAATCAGAGTGATTAAAATTTGACGATTTATTCACTCACTTATTTAAATGTTTAATATCCAATATATCTTAGAATTTTGTCAAAGCTCTTCAAAATAATATGCCATAAATAAACTGGGACCTAACTGTACTTCCATCTTCAAGTTCCTCTTCTGCTTGAATGTTCTTACTAGCTTCATGCGCAGGCTCCTTCTCTTCCTTCAGAATTCAGATAAACTGTCATTTACATGTGGAATTACTTTAGAATCTTTTATTGAAGTCCTTTTGTTCTCCCTGGAATACTATCACAAAATCTTGTTTATTTATTTCACAACATTTAGACACTTTATCATGCCTTTTATTAATCTCTTTTCCACTCAGGACTATATATGTTTCAATAGACCTAGAACTTCTTTTGTTTACCATTGAATACCTAGCCCTGGCCTAGTGTTTGGCATCTATCAGTTATTTATGAATAGAATGAATAAAGTCAGCATAAATAAAAATCATAATTCTTGTATCCCCTGCCACCTAAAACTTTTTTAAACTTTTCAGTAAAATATATGAACCATATACTAAGTAATCTTCCCTCAACATTCTAGTTATATTCCATTATTTTGAATACGTTCTATATATTTTATCTTAAATAACAATGCTATTTCCATTGTCAGAATTCATTCTTATTTTTCAACATAAAATTTCTTTATCATTTTCCTTCATTTAACAATTTTTACCAGACACTGAAATATCTTTGTTTGAAACCCAATCAAGAAAAACGTGGAATTCCATTGTGACTATATAAAAATAAAGAAACAATAATCTCTCCTATAAGCTATCTTAGAGTTGGCATATATTTATAGTTCATGATTTATAAAATAATATCTTGTACCTTGTAGAGTTCTGAGTTTCTAAAACTTAAGGCTTCTATTTTCAGATCTAAGGTAGACAAGTACTTCTTGAATAATTTCTACACAGTAAGTGATAGTATATCAGCTGTCACATATAATAATCAATTAAAGTAAAGATTACTTAGTTTTGCAAATCAGGAATATTAAAAGTCAAAGAGGCTTAGTGGTATACTTTCTTTTTTATGTTTGTTTGTTTTTTTGGGTCACACCCGGCAGCGCTCAGGGGTTACTCCTCACTTCCTGTTTAGTTTTATTTGTTTATTTATTTATTTAGGGTCACACCCAGCAGTGCTCAGGGGTTACTACTGGCACTATGGTCGGAAATCACTCCTGGCAGGCTCTGGTGACCATATGGGATGCCGGGATTTGAACCACTGACCTTCTGCATGCAAGGCAAATGCTTTACCTCCATGCTATCTCTCCAGCCCCAGTCCTCACTTCCTGACTCTATGCTCAGAAACCTCTCCTGGCAGGCTCCAAGGACCATATGGAAAGTCAGGATTTGAACCACCGTCCTGCATGCAAGACAAATACCCTACCTCCATGCTATCTCTCAGGTCCCAGTTGTATACTTTCAATTAAGTTAATAAAAAATAGAGGTGTGACTAAAAAAGTAGTTAACTTTGAGTTCAAGATACATGATTGCTACATGTAGTTGTCCTGTTCACCTTTCTATCGCACATAACTTAGTGGCATCACATCATAAGCATCAAGTAAAATATACATTTGAAAGTAAATAGGCATAATTTGCTTTGAAATTTACTTGATGCTCTTTGAGTAAATTTTTAAGCCTAGCACTTTTGTTCATAGTTTTAGCATGCACACCAAAAATATAATTATTATATATATGCATACATTGGTTATATCTATATTGTTGTACTTTTACTTTGTCAGGCAATTATAGTATTTTAAACATCAAGAGAAAACAAATTATTTTTCTAAAAAATATTGTTAAATATCTTTTATTGCTATACATTTTGTAATCAATAATCAAAACTTTCAGATTATTGATTTCTAAATTTCAATTCATCCTGATATTCTGCAAATATGTAATTTGGAAAGTAGAATTAAGTTTGCAAAGATTCTCATTCCACGGAAATCTACCTGACACCAATGCAAAAGAATATAAATTCTAAGAACTTACTTTGAACTGGTAGCTTTACATAAAAATGCTAAATTATGAATAAATAAATAAATGAATAAATTATTTGTTCTATTTATAATAATGTAACATATCAAGTTTTTCTTTTAAATTAAAAGCAAAATTGTAAGTATTCCAGGATTAAGAATAGGGATGTGGCTTATTGACAAAGTGAATACCTAGGTTAAGCTCTGGATTCAAAACCTGGCTTAGCAAAGAAAATAAAAAGGAAGAATGAAAGAGAAATGAAAAAAAGGAAGGAAAGAAAGAGGGAGGGAAGGAAGAAGTAGGAAGGAGGGAAGAAAAGAAGAAAGAAAGAAAAGGACAAAAGAAAGGAAGAAAAAGGAAGACAGAATACAAAAAAGAAAGAAAGAAAAATAGAAAGGGAGGAAGAAAGAATAAAGAGTGAATAAAATGAACAATAAAGGAAGAAAGGAAGGAAAAGATAATGAGAAAGAAGCAAAGAAAGAAAAGGAAGAAAAAGAAGAAAGATAAGAGGAGAAAAAAGAAAGGAAGGAAGGAGGTAGAAGGAAGGAAACAAAGAAAAAGAAAGGAGAAAAAGGAAGAAAGAAAGGTATTTTATTTGTAGTATAATACTTCCTTTTATTCTTTGCCAATGCATACCAGTATTGCACTTGTTAGTATTCCAATGGTTTGTGAATCAAACTGGTAGTCATAGAAAAAGAGGTGATTTATCTTTTGTGTAGGATTCAGCAAAATAGTTTTCCAATACGGACAGAAACCTCATCCAGAAAGGAAGTAGGCTACTGTGGAAACACATCTGGCTGCTGATTTTAGGTGTGTTCTCCAAATCCTTTTGTCAGTAAGGTATTCACCGAAAAGCCCCACAGAACTCAAACAAAGGAGTTTGAGCAAATGCTTTTTTTTTTTTTTTAATCTGAATATATTAGCACACAACTTTCTGGGAAGGTAGCCAGACTATTAGTTTCCATAGCTAACAATACATTTCCTTTATTTGTGAAAGTGGAAGTAATGTTAACAATTGTTGCATGTAAGATTCCAAAGCAATACTAGGTACCACTATAAAATAGATATTTCTCATGGAATTGGTAGAAACTCATAATATATTGATATTAAGACCCAGTTATTATTTTGTCTATTACTTAAGGTTTTAAAACTACAATCTGATCTACATCAGTGTATGCTTTGTTGTTAATTGTATCCATCCACTCAATAATAAAAGTATAAGTTATTAATTGTGTATTGATTGCTATATACTTTTATCACATTCAGTTAATGTTTTGCAGTTTGGGGAATAAGTTTCCCTCAATGAAAAAGAAAGCCCTAGTAGCCTGAGGCAAACTTTCAACAACTATGAGATTTTACAGAATTACAACTAGAAAATGATTTAATAAATTCAATAATTGCTTTCACATCAAAAACCTCTATTGTATTCAGCTTCTTGGAAAAATGAACTTTTATTATGAAGCTGAAGACTTTTCTGTTTTAAAGCAATGGGAAATAGACTTGATCATTAAGCCCGTGTTCACCCTTGAACATTTAAATTTGCTGCTTGTCTTTCAGTTTGTTTGCTTGTCTATTCTACTTCGGGTAACCTGTCTTACCTCTCAAACACATCATTCTTTTTTTCCCCTCCCTTATATATTTCTAAACACATTTATTATACAATTTATTTATAACAAAATTAGTCATTATATATGCCTACTCTGAATTTTTTTCTATTTCCAAGATAGTTGTATTAGAAAATATGGCCTCACAGTATATTTTTGCAAAGATGGATTAAGTTAACATATGGATCATATATTTAACTGTGCTCATAAATTTATCAGGTTGTTAAATAGTGCTTATCAGTGTTATTGATGTTTATCAATTATTATCAATGAGTGTACTTATTGATACATTCAGGAATTATTCCTGAGACAACTTGGGGACCATATGGATATTGGTGATCAAACCCAGTTAGTTGGTTACATGAAAAGCTAGCACACTATCAGCAGTACTATTGCTTTAACCTCTGCATGATTATTTTTTTAAATAATTTATTTAAACACCATGGTTACAGAAATGTTCATAGGTGGGTTTTAGTCTAGAATGTACACTGCCCTTCATCAGTGCAACTTTCCCACCACCAATGACTCCTATTTCTCTCCTGTCTATCTTACCTATCCCTGGGGTAGGCATTCAGCTTCTTTCTCTCACTATCATTGTCATGGTGGTATTCAGTGCAATTAGTAATCTAACTCAACTCACTGCTCTCTGTGGCGAGCTTCATATCATGTACTGGTCTTCCTTGCCCTCATCTCTATTGTCTCTAGATATTTTTACTTCACTATCATTTCTATGTCCTATATCCACAAAATAGTGAGATTATTCTATGTCTTTCCCTAACTCATTTCACTCAGCATAATATTCTCCATGTCCATCCATATGTAGGTAAATTTCATGAATTTATTTTTTTCCTAACGATTGCATTGTATTCCATTGTGTAGATTGTACCACAGTTTCTTTAGCCATTCATTTGTTTCAGGCACCTGCATGTACCTAGATTCTGGCTATTATAAATAGTGCTGTGATGAATATCACAGTACAGAGGACATTTCTGTATTGTGTTTTTGTGTCTCTACGGTATATCCATAGGAGTGGTATTGGTGGGTTATAAAGATGATTAATTTCTAGTCTTTTGAGGAATATCTTGTTTTCCAGAGAGGCTAAACTAGATAAAATTCCCACAAGCAGTGAATGTCCCTTTCTCCCCATATCTATGCCAACACTAATTGTTCTTGTTCATTGTGATGTGTGCCAGTCTCTGGTGTGAGATAATACCACTTTAAATTTTAATTTGCATCTCCCTGATAATTAGTGATGTGGAACATTTATTCATGTGCTTTTTGTGTATCTGTATTTCTTCTTTGAAGAAATTTCTGTTCAATTCTCATTTTGTGATGGGGTTAGATATTTTTTCTGGTTGAGTTCTGTCAGGACCTTGTACATCTTAGTTATTAGCCCTTTATCAGATAGTTATTGGGTGAATAATTTCTCCCTGTCTGTGGGTGGCCTTTGTATCCTACTTACCGTTTCCTTTAAAGAGCAAAATCTTCTCAGTTTAATGTAGTCCTATTTGTTTAGCTTTATTTCTATTTGCTTGGACAATGGATTTTCCTCCTCAAAGATGCATTTAGTCTCAATGCCATGGAGTATTTTGCTTGCCAATTTTTTTCTATATACCTTATAGTTTGGGGTCTGATGTCAAGGTTTTTAATCCAGTTATACATGGTGTTGAAGAGAGATCTGAGGTGTATTTTGTTTGCTTGTCTGTTTTTGCATGTGACTGATTAATTGTCCCAACACCACTTGTTGAAGAGGCTTTTCCTGTTCTTTGTAGTTCTTGTTCCTTTATCAAAGATTAATTGATTGCATATCTAGGGGGTCATTCTCTGAATACCTAAGTCTATTCCATTGAACTGAGGGTCTATCTTTATTCCAATAATATGCTGTTTAAATGACTATTGCTTTGTAGTACAATTTAAAATTGGGGAAAGTGATGCCTCTCATCTTTTTTTTTTTTACTAAGAATTTTAATAGCTATGTGTGGATATTTATTGTTCCAAATGAATTTCAGGAGTTTTTGGTCTATGTCTTTGAAAAATGTCATGAAAATTCTTTGAGAGCTTGCTTTAAATCTGTATAATACTTTGTGGAGTATTGCCATTTAATGATGTCAATCCTCCCAATCCATGAACAGAGTATGTGCCTCCATTTCCTTGTGTCTTGTTATATTTCTTGAAAGAATTTTTGTTGCTCTATTTGTATAGGTCTTTCACCTCTTTAGTTAAGTTAACACCAAGGTATTTGAGTTTCTGTAACACTATTGTGAATGGGATTTATTAAAATGTCTATTTCTTTTTGTCACTATTTGTATATAAGAAGGCCATGGATTTTTATGTGTTAATATTGTAGCCTGCCACTTTTCTATTCTCATTTATTATTTCTAAAAGCTTTTTGCTGGAGTCATTGAGATTTTCTAAATATTTTATATTGTATTCATGTCATTTAAAACAGTGAGGGCTTGACTTCTTCCTTTTCTATTTGGATGCCCTTGATTTATTTTTCTTGCCTGATTGCTATTGCAAGTACTTCCAGTACTATGTTGAATAGAAGTGGCATGAGGGGGTAGCCTTTTCTTAGTCAGATTCTAGAGGAAAGTTTTTTCAATGTTGAGTATAATATTGCCATGGGCTTGTGGCTTCTGCTGGGTGGGGACAACTCACCCTGATACTTTTCGGTGCCTCTTGCTAGATCATACCCTATGTAACTTTTTTAATAGCTATCTCTATATGATAGCTGTTGTTGAGTCTATATCATTCTCAGAAACTATTATTTTAATGTGCATATTTGCGGGAAGTGAACTTGGATTGTAGTAAAAGCACCTGAAATATTCATATTTTATAAAAAAGAAAAAAAACCTAAGTATGCAAATGATAAAAAGCTAAGTCAAAAACAATTCAATGAAGATGCAGAATAAAAATTGGGCCTTATGTGTCACCCCTCAGTGACAAGAATGAAAACGACAGTTTCTTAAAGGGGGAGGAAAGGCAATGAGAGAGAGAGAGAAAGAGAGAGATGAGAAACAGAGAAAGTGAAGAAAATTGTTTGCCCCATAGGCAGACAGGGTGAAGGACTGGAGAGAAACTGGGGCCATAGGTGGTAGGAAATGTGTACTGGTGATGGGTGTGTACATTGCATTTATAATTCAATCATAAGTAGTATTGTATCTTTGGATAAACCAACTGATTATGAACAATAATATATATCCATGATGTTTAGATAAAGTAATTAATTAAAAAAAAGAAAAAATAGGACTTATGGTTCTTTTATTTATTTATTTTTTGCTTTGGTTGGGATCATATCCAGCAGTGCTCAGGTGCTATTCATTCTTAGCCCAGGAGTAACCCCTGGCACTGCCATCAGGAACAAAAATATGCGAAGTTTTTGGATTAGGGTTCACTGCATTAAAGGCAAGTGTTTTCTTTATCTACTATAACTATAGTTAAAGTGTTATAACTCTGTCCTGGATTATAACTCCTACTTCTCCAAAGACACTTCTTCAGTAAAGCAAAATATCATTTGTTGAAAGAAATTTAAGGAGAAGAGTAGTGTTTGTTTATCTACAATCACTTATGAAAGTACATTTTTTACATGAAAAGTGAAATAGTACAGTTGCCTGAAATTGTTTTTATTAGATAGCTTGATATATCAGTATAGAAGGACTCAATACTTTTTTTTAGAACATCAGTTGAAAATGCTATATAGTTATAGGCTAAACAACTTTCAAAAGTCTTTTAGGCTAAACAACTTTTGAAAAGCTAAATATTATTATTCCAAATGTCTTCTACTTGCTGAAGATAAGTGACACATAATCAGTACCTGACATCAATTTGGACTGAGTTTTTCTTTTTTTTTTTTAAACCAGTGGATCAAGATGCAAAGAATGGAATCCATTGTCTTTCTAGATAGAATGAGATCTGACCAGGCAGCCAAGACATTTGATACCTGTAATCAGCCTTGGGGTACTTTACAATATGTGATTATTTGGATTTCTGAATTTCTTTGCTTGTGATATATCTTTTCATTGCTTAATTATTTATTTTATATAAGAAACAGGTATTGCCTAGCAACTTTGTTCTAAGAACTGTTCTCACCATGAGAAAAAGATGAAAGATCCATAATCTCTGTTCTTAAGCACATTTAAAGTCAATTACAGTCCTCTAAAGTGATGAATAACTAGTATTGCGGAGCAGAACATGCATTTCTAAAAACTCTAGTCTAAGTTTAAAACATGATGAAAATACTTGGATTTGGATTCTAGGAAAACCTGGGAAATTACTAGTTAAGTAAAGAGGAGAGGACTAGGGGACATTCAGACAAGAATAAAATGTATAAAGGCACATAAGAAGAAAATGTTGAGGAAAACAAGTAGATATGGTTAGAGTAAGCATATGTGAGGGAGAATGGGAATAGATGAAAAGCTATGGGGGTAGAAAACTACAATAAATGGCTACTAATAAAAGATATTGTTTAATACATGTTCAAACTCTATTCATAAAATTAATTCACATTTTCTACTGCCTGTTCCCTAGCACAGCACTTCCAAATCTTTGGTAGATAATCAACCTTTCAAGAGTAGTGGTCCTGAAATTTTAACTTAGAGTTCTATCTCTAGAGTCAAGTGCAACAGCTGGCACACGGTAGATGTCCAATTTCTGTTTTTTGTTTGTTTGCTTGGTTTAGTTTAGATCTGTTTTGTTTTGTTCTTGTTTGTTCATGTTTTTCTGTACATTTGCTATTACTGCCCTATTGTTTTTTGGTTTTGTTTTTATTTGTTTTTGCTTGTTTTGCTTTGTTTTGTAAATTAACAAAATATAAAGCAAGACCTTAAAACAATGATCTATTTATGCACCTTAGATATCCATATTAGAATATATAAGTAAAGATTAAGTTAGGTGGTGATCTTCAAGAACTTCAAGTATTGGATTAAAATAACTTACCTTTTGTTTCAAACAAAACAAAGCACACAAAAGAAAAAAAAATGGGTAAGGTTGAGAATATTGGCCTGAATCATGTTTAAAACTCTTTTGTTAAAAAAATGGCAGATTTGTATTCTCTTTAGATATTGCAAAAATTTTTTTTTTGGTTTTTGGGTCACACCCGGCAGTGCTCAGGGGTTACTCCTGGCTCCATGCTCAGAAATTGCTCCTTGGCAGGCACGGGGGACCATATGGGGCACCGGGATTCGAACTGATGACCTTTTGCATGAAAGGCAAACTCCTTACCTCCATGCTATCTCCATTATTGCAAAATTAAACAAATAAAAAAGCTTGAACGCTAGTCATGCATCATGTTTACTCAGTCTGTGGAATTGTATGTACTGAAAAGAAGTGCTATTTGTTCACAAAAGTCTCGCACATTCGGACTCAGCAAGCAGTTGCTGAATTCTATTGTGAGTTGTGCTGTTTTGGAGGCATTTTCCATTCTATGTGCTTGAACTTAAGTGGGTGATTTAATTTCCATGAGTCTTAGTTGTCATCCCTAAAAGAATAAGGCTTTTTCATGGCATTGTCAAAGTGATAAAATGAGGGCCAGGAAGATAGTTTGGGGAGTTGGGGTGCCTTACATACACATAGTCCAGAATTTATTTCAGGTATCCTATCACTCCTCAACACTATTGGCTTGATTGGTGGTCTAAAAGTCAGTGGACTGAGCATTTGCATATAGCTAAATTGAATTTTCTAGCCAGGCCAACTTAGAATTATTGGGTATAGAGGCTGGAGATATAGCACAGGGGTAGAGTGTTTGCCTTGCATAAGACAACCCTGGAGAGACCTGGTTCGATTCTGGCCATCGCATATGGTACCCCAACCTACCAGAGGTGATTTCTGAGTGCAAAGCCAGGAGTAGCCCCCGAGCACAGCTGGGTGTGACTCAGAAACCAATCAATGAATCAATAAATAAAGTTTTTTAAAAAAAGGATCATTGGGTATAGCCAGCAGATTAATTACTTTTTGAATCTGAATCAAAATCATAGAAATTACCCTATTATTTATAAACTAAGGCTGGAGAGCCTTTACAAAATTATACGTGTTTTAAAGCTGGAAGTTTTCCCATTATATTTATAGATAATATATATATTTCAGAAACATATAATGTTTTTGAACAAGAGAAAGATAATAAAAGAAAAAACTTGTTGGAAAGATATAAAGATAGCATTTTAAACATTTTAGACAATTAAAAAATCGTCTTTGTTTGAGTGCCACATCAAGTTATGCTCAGGGCTTACTCCTGACTCTTCATTCAGGGATCATTCATAGTGGGGTTCTGGGGACCAAAGAGGGACCATAGTAAGAACCCAGTTGGGTGCTTACAAGACAAACCCTTAGGGTCCCGGGAGAATGCATGGAGGTAGGGCGTTTGCCTTTCATACAAAAGGTCATCGGTTCGAATCCCAGTGCCCCATATGGTCCCCCGTGCCTGCCAGGAGCAATTTCTGAGCATGGAGCCAGGAGTAACCCCTGAGCACTGCCGGGTGTGACCCAAAAACCAAAAAAAAAAAAAAAAAAAGACAAACCCTTAACTGCTGTACTAACTCTCCAACCCAGAAATGTTGACAACCCTGCACTTAGAGTGTATAAATGCTAAACGGCACTTTTTTTTATCTTAAATTTATTTATTATTTATATTGTTTCTTAGAGGATTTTAATCAGTGTATGAATACAAATAGTTTGAAGTTTCAATGGAATACCAAAACAACACATATAAATGATTAGAAGTTAACAAGAATAAGACATCTAACCACTCAAAAAAAAAAAAAAAAGAGAACAGACATTTCCCCAAAGAAATACAGATGGTCAGAGGCACATAAAAATGCTCTACATCACTAATCATCAGAGATGAAAATCTAAACAGCAATGTAAGTATTATCTCACACCACAGAGCCTGACATACTTAAAAAAGAACAAGAACAACTAGTGCTGGCATAGATGTGGGAGAAAGGGACTCTCTTTCGCCACTGGTGAAAATGTCCTCTAGTTTAATTGTCACAGCAGTCTTGGTCCAGAGACTTCAGGGAATTCTTGGGCTCCCAGGAATTTGGGTGCAGGATTCAGTGAATGACAGGGCCACACTCAGTTGTGGTCATGAACCTGAAATGTGTGTTTGTTTAATACTTCAGTGATGTATTTAAATATAAATTTTATGTATGAGAGACCACCTGCATCTGCTTTTCTTCAAGATTAAGTAAACCGTACTTGTTAGCAAAAAAGGTTATCAGAACAGACTGTTTGATCTATAAATTTCTTCACAATTTACAGGCCTTTATTATGGGTTACAAACCTTCTGAATGATAAACTCCAATTAAAAGACAGAGGAGAGTTAAGCCAGAGGCTTCTCTGGGATCAAAATGGCAAATTTTAACTTCTCAATGTTTTTTTTTTACTCTCAGGGCCTACTCTTGGTGTCAATTCTGATATAAATTAAAAGATCAGCAAGTTTGCCAGGAGTTCCTATGAAGAGTTCCTTTCATCTGAGTGAGCATGCTGCTTTAAAATACAGAACATCTTTTCGGGCCAGAGTGATAACACTGTGGTAGGGCATTTGATTTGCATGCGGCTGACCCAGGATGGACCTGGGATCATCCCCAGCTTCGCATATGATCCCCAAGTCAGGAATGATTTCTGAGTGCATAGCCAGGAGTAACCCTTGAATGTCACCGGGTATAGCCCCCAAACCAAACCAACAAACCAAACAAACAAATAAATAAAAAAACAGAACAATTTTTAAAAGACTAACTTCACTGTGAGAATTACAAATTTATTTTTATGTTTCTCTTGATGTCGATTTCCCCAAGTAAAATGAAGGCAATATTTGTGTGTACTAATTTTGTTATCTGGAGGTACATGCTCAAATATCTACATACGTAGCACAGCAGCAGGGAGATTCTTATTAGACCAAACAAATGTTTGTAACTATTGTTTGCAACTATTGCTAAGCTTGAGAATACCACCCTTACTTTTCAAGGAAGCAACCTCTTTTTGAGGCTTTTTCTCAGCCATCATCACTGGAGGGGACCAGCAAGCCTTCTGATTTTAACTTTCCTTAAACTATGGTGGTAGTGTTTGGTCCCTCTGGAAAACAATATTGTTATTCCTCAAAAATTCTGGAAATTGAGCTTCCTTATGATTCAGAAATACTTCTCTTAGGGATATACCCTAGAAACACAAAAACGCAATATAAAAATACTTCTGTACTTCTATGTTCATTTTAACACTATCTATAATAACCAGAATCTAGAAGCAACCCAGGTGCCTGACAACAGATGAGAGGCTAAAGAAACTGTAGTGCATTTATGCAATGGAATACTATGAAGCCATTGGGGAAAAATAAAGTTATGAAATTTGCTTATATTTGGATGGACAAGAGATTATTATGCTGGGTAAAATCAGTCAGAGGAAGAAAAATGACATAGCATAATCTCGCTTATCTGTGGGATGTAAGAAAAATAAAAGAGTGTGGAGATGATATCTAGAGACAATAGAAATGAGGATGGAAAGGGGCTGAGAGATAGCATGGAGGTAGTGTGTTTGCCTTGCATGCAGAAGGATGATGGTTTGAATCCTGGCATCCCATATGGTCCCCTGAACTTGCCAGGGGTGATTTCTGAGTGTAGAGCCAGGTGGAATCCCTGAATGCTGTTGGGTGTGACCCCCCCCCCCAAAAACCCCCAAAAACAAGCAAACAAAACAAATGATTAGGAGTGTTGTTTTAAATAAATAAAGATGAAGCTGGATGGGGATGCCTTTGTCTGCCATCCCAGGTCACCTGGCTCCATGCTCCATTAACCGAGGGACCTGGGGTCCAGGAAAGGGTCAGGTAGAAATCTCACTCACAGGCAGGCTTCCAGAGAGATAACATCTTTATTGCCCAGGCCAACAGATGTGGCTGCTACCATTTAAGCATGCCCTTTATAGCAAGCCCTGCATCTTCTTACATCCATGTCACCTCTGACCTTCATGCTGGCAAAGATCCAACAGGGCAAAAGCCAAAGACCAAAGACCCCAATCCTTCTAAATCAAGGCCTTATATCACCTTTTCCAAGACCCCTCCCAGGAAATGGGCAGGGTCTTGCAAGTAAAGTAAACGTAATATCCGTTCCCAAGACACCATCCAGAAATGGGCGGGTCTCAGGTAGATACCTGTACCCTGTGGTGGATCTATAAGGAGGACCAGTCTATGGTAGGAAGTTTGCCACAAACAGCAGAGAGTGCAGTTAGAGAAGGGTCTATTATGAAAGTAATAGTTGGAACAATTACTCTGGGCAAGAATTGGTTGCTGAAAAGGGATAAAGTGACATGCATGGCTCTTCTTCAGT
>PVKC010030720.1:0-14711 GCA_004027635.1 Crocidura indochinensis
ACATTGAATCTCTTTTGGAAGCTATCTTTTTATTTAACATTTTATTATAATAAGTTTTTTTAAACCTATTAGATTATTTTATATTTTTAGCTTTTCCATGTATTAAATGTAACATCCCAATCCAATTGAGTAGAAAAAGATTCAGATACATGTTAATAGAAAGATAACTAGAGAAATGATAAAAATTTACTGAAAAACTAGATATACTTCTTAAAAATAGAATATAAATGATATCATGTTCTATAAATTTATTTCAAAACTTTAGTCTTTATTTTTTATTTAGTACTAATAACTTTAATTTTATTAAGTATTAATTTTAAGATAATCTTGCTGACATTTCCAATTTCAAATTAAAATCTAGTTCTAGTTCTGTCACTGTATCAGCATAAATAATGCTATTTTCAAAAGTACAGAATTAAAGGAGAAAAACAGAAATGAAAATAATATTTCTTTAAAAATACTAAATTACACTTATTTTAGAAAATTGTTCTATTAAGTGAAGGTATCTAAAATAGCAAATTATATTCTTGTAAATTGAGCAATCTAACTATTTTCTTTACCAGCATACTTTTCAAGCCCACACTATACCAATTCACTTGTAATGAATACATTTGTATCATAAAAATAAAATAGTCATACACAATTTTCTAGTCCCTACCTCCTAATTTAATCATTTTGTGTTTATAAAAAAAAAACCTTAATGTCAGGTTCAATTATCATAATACTTTACAGATGGGGGGGAGAAAAGAGAGAGAGAGACAGAGAGAAAGAGAATGAGAGAATAGTGCTCATATTTAAATGTAGTTACGGTTTTAGTGTTTCTTTATATTATAATTCTTACTACTATACTATACTAACCCTCGAATGTTAAAAAATCATGATTTCATTGGAAATAGCCAAAAAAGAAAATCGTTTCTTTGCACTGTCTTACCCTTTCATGACCCAACATTTTTGAAGTTTTCACATGTTAGTAACCTCATTTTACCTGAAAGTTCTGAACAAAAGGGACACTTCTAAACCTGCTAAGATGCTCTCCAGCATCAATACAACCGTTTCTACCAATTTCCTTTGAGGCTAACAGGTACAGAGAAACTCCAAAAGCATTCACAGCACAGAGTTATAGGATCTTGCGCTCCACCAGGAGAGTCCTTCAGAAGGACTCAAAAAGTTATGGGGCTTAGATATTTTCCAAGGTGAAGCTAATTCAAAGTTTATCTGTTTCATTTAGATTTTTCTGTCATTTCGAGTGAAGGTGAAGAACCAGAAAGCCCTGCATGGATCAGAGGAACAGCAGGAGGGATTTAATTCTCTTCCATTTCAGAGGTAGGGTGTTCTGACACATGAAAAAGAAGGTTGAAAGTAAAATGCCCCTGGAGAGGCGGATGACTGGTAGATTATGAAATTACCGCTATGAGAGTTGAAGAAGACCTATTAAGCCTTATCATCAGTTCTCATTACCCTGCTGCCTCTGGTGAGCTCTGAACTGCTCTGACTGGTCTAATTTTAAATAACTCCCGCTACTCAACTTTCTCTTGAAACTCCATTTCCGACCCAACTATTTAAAAACCTTCACCCGGCATTCAACCTGTTATACTTTGGTCAGTTTCATCTTATTTTTTTAATTATTTAATCTGTTGCCAAGCAGAAATTTTTTTCACCTATACTGCTCTGATATTCTTCAAATATCAGTGGAATTATTTTATGCCTGGTAATGATGACATGAAAGCAGAAAAATGATAATTTGAGCATCAAAGATTTCAACTACATAAAAGGTATCTGTCATTGTCAATAGATATGAATGCTTTCTGCACTTTTCTCTAACTACTCTTATCCAAGTGTGATAGAGACATTATTCTTTATTATCGGAAGAGAAAAAAGTGCTGAAATTATGTCATTATTTTAGGCCAAGCTTCTTTAGAGCACTAATGGTTATCCCTAAAGTGTTAGTCATTAGCTGTGCAGATCATTCAAGAACCATAGAGAACCAGGCCCTGGGAAATTATCCATTCAAATAAGGTGAGTGATATATAAAATTATGCATGCTGTAATTTTCAGTACTGAATTATTTTGGCCTAATGGGATTGGCCATCTATATAGAGTACATTATTGTTATTTTGTCTGTAAGTTCACTCTGGTAACTATTTTAACAGTATCTTGTTGACTTATTTTTAGATTGTATTCAAAATCTCATTCCAAATTTCAACAGCTCCATAGATATGAAAGTCACCTGACCACTTGCTGGATAGACAATAGATTTTTACCTATATCCCTGATATAACCCCCATGAACTATATTCTTCCAATAGTTAAAATTATATCAGTAACATAATATCTCTTCTAATTCCCATTAAAATAAACTTTATAGAAAATTTATTATATCCTGGACACTAGTTTCCCAATTTTCTCTACTCCATATATGCTGTTCTTTTTTTAACTCAATTAGGCATATTATTTTCAAAAATTATTCTTTTTGTCTTTAAATAATCATAATACATAAATAAATATATGTATTCCCTTTTTTCTTCTATGTTTTGATTAAAGAAATAACTTTCTAATGAGACAACCTGATTATTTAATTTTAATTTGCAAAACATTAAAACTTAAAATCGAATAAATTAAAATTTATTGAAAAAAATTGGGCATCCACATACCAACAAGATTACTTTATAAACCACACACAGACATCTAGACCTATAGCCATAAAATTAAGCTACATATTTGATGTTTTCTCCAGGAACTGGACCACAGAATTCTATTTGTTAACTTAAATCCAGTTTCAATGTTAACAAAAAACATTGGACATCAACTTAAGAAGATTGTGTAATAAAAAATCAACTATCATAAAGCCAAAAAGGGCAAACTACTAATTGAAAAATATTTGCAATGATATAAAAAGAATATATATATAAATAAATAGTATATTTATGAAACTTACACAACTCAATAGTGAAATGAAACAAGCCAATCACCAAGTTGGGACCTAAATAGACACTTCTCCAAAAGACATACTGAAAGATAAGTCCCTAAAATTATTAAATTTTCTGATTGTTATAAAAATACACATCAAATAACTTATAAATAAAAAATGAAAAATACTGTTGAACAGGAAACTCTTGTACAATGTGCTTGGGAATATAAGTTGTTGCACATTCCATGGAAAACAGCATTAAAACATCTAAATATATAAAACATTAAAAGTACCTGGAAAGATATACTACAGTGGATTAGGCACTTGCTTTGCACACAGCTGATCCCACCACCTACTGTCCCTGAGTTATCTAGGAATTCTCCTATGTGGAAAGATATCGATAAGCCTTAAGAATGGACAAATATAACACAAAACAAACAGACAAAAACACAACTAAAATGGACATTTATCTAAAGCACATGATTATATCAATCAAAAAATAGAAGCATTTGTAAGCTCAAAACAAAATTATTCACAGCAAACAAAACATGAAATTGACCTATGTGTCCCCAGAAAATGATCAGATGAGTAGTCATTTCACTCACTATTATATAATATGACATTATGCTTTTTTCTTTCTTTTTTTTTCTTTGGTTTTTGGGTCACACCTGGTAGCACTCAGGGGTCACTCCTGATTCTATGCTCAGAAATCGCTCCTGGCAGGCTTAGGGGACCAAATGGGATGCCGGGATTTGAACCACCATTCTTCTGCAAGCAAGGCATACACCTTACCTCCATGCTATCTCTCTGGTCTGAAATTATGCTTTGCTTAATAACATGAATGAGACTTCAAATCATTTATGTAAATTAAATCAATAAGTGAAAGACAATTAGAAAATAATTTTACTCATGAGTTGAAGATAAATAACTAAATCAAATAAGCATTGAAAATAAAAAATTGTACCTGATAAAATAAGGAAAGAAGAGAATTGGTAAAACTTTGATGGTTATTGTAATGAGTCTTTTATACATAAAGGTGCAAAGTTGTATTCTAAGACTTCATGTTATTGTAGCTATAGCAAATTAATGAAATGTGGTTTTAAATTATTTGCAACACCACTCTTCTCATGAATTCATTCATTACCTTACCAAACTTTTGTTTATCCTGAGTTCATTAACATTTAACACAATCCTCAAAAAAATTACTTGTAACACTTTTATTTTTAATTTTCTTCAAGGATATGTATTTTGTAAGAGAAAAACTAATTTTTTCCACAGAGAAGTTCTTAGTGTCTTAAATTTGAGCTGAAAACATATGAGAATAAAAGTGTGAATAAAAATTCAGAGAGAGTTTTTAATGATTAGAAATCAAATAGACTACAAATAGCAGCATTATTTTTATTTTTTTTACAAATTATTTTGATCAAAGGTGGATTGTTATCGGTATATTTTTGTCTTCTAGAAAACTTATTTAAAGAAGGAGACTCTTCAACCTTTGTAATCAGAACTATTACTCCAATAATAATACTTTTATTAGAAACTAAATAACAGGGGCCGGGCGGTGGCGCTGAAAGTAAGGTGTCTGCCTTACCGCGCTAGCCTTGGACGGACTGCGGTTCGATCCCCCGTGCCCCATATGGTCCCCCAGGCCAGCCAGGGGCGACTTCTGAGCGCATAGCCAGGAGTAAACCCTGAGCGTCACTGGGTGTGGCCCAAAAAACAAAAACAAAACAAAAAAAAGAAACTAAATAACAACTTTCAAATAAATAAATGTACTTAAAAGTTTCCTCCCTTTCCTTTGTACCATATTTTAGAATCAGCTTCTCCATAGTCCTTCAGTTATGGAGTGATGACTATGTGACCTTAAAACTTATGTGTTGAAATCAAAATTCTCAATGTCTCAATGTGTCTAGAGATGGAGCTTCAGAAGGTAACTCATAAGAGTGGCACACTCATGATGGGATTAATTAACCGGTTTAATACGAAAACAGTCAGATTCCTTCTTCTACTTCTCATGTGCCTTTCATCCTCTTCTGTCTCTTCCCTCACCTATCCCTTCTTCCCCTTCTCTCTTTTCTCCGTTCACTGTTTCTCATCCTTTCCCTTTTCTCTCCCCATATCCCTCTCACTGTCCCAGTCCAATCCTACTCCTTGTCTCTCATTGGCTCTTTCCTTCCCTCTTATTTCCCAACTCTCTCTCTTTCTCTATCTCTCTCATTCTCTCTCTCCTCTCTCTCATTCTCTCTCTCTCTCCTATATGAAGATGTAATGAAAAGCAAGTGCCCGAGACCCAGGAAGAAGGCTTATTCAAGAATCTGCTGGTATCCATACCTCAGACTACCAGACACCAAAAGCGAGAAACAAATTCTTAAACTTACCAGACTGTGACAATTTATTAAAGTTGTTTTAAATGACTTGTACTGACTAAGCAAGCTTCTCTGAAGAACTAAATCTAGCTCATTTTCAAGAGGTAGATTATACTATATACTATATAATATATATAGTATACTCCTATATGCTATACTCCCACATATTATTTGTTTGTTTTTGTTTTGTTTTATTTTGGGTTCATTTTTCTTGTATTACTTTTATGTTTTTCTTCCCTTTCCCCTTTCTTTTCTTAAAGAAAAGTCTCTAGGAGGACTCCTCTCATTTTTGCTTGTTTGAATTTTTGACTCCCTTTTTCTTTTCCTTACTTTTTTTCCTCTTACCTTCAAACAGAAACATATAACTTGAACCATCTTGTTCAGCCTCACAAATTGAGGGGGGAAATAATGGAGGGCACCAAGACAAAACAATCGTATGAACATTGAGTAGAAATAAAAACATTATCAGACTTGAACACCAAATCCAAAGCCAACTACAACAAAAAGGATAACCAATCTATAACAGGCTAGACACAGAAGGGACCACTTATACTAGCAGCCCGGGGAACAAAGGAGGGGGTGATATGGGATGCATGCTGGAAACAGGGGTGAAGGGAGGACAACAATGGTGGTGGGAATGCCCCTTATTCAATGTCACTATGTACCTGAAATACTACTGTGAATGATTTGTAATCCACTTTGGTCAAAATAAAATTATTAATATAAAAAATAAAAGAAAAAGACCAAAAAAGGAAAGAAAAGATGCCAAGGGAAGAATAAATTCTGCAAATATTTGATAAGTGTATATAGTGAATAATATTCAAAATCATCACTTATTATACTCTTATTAAAATTTAAGAATTTTGCTAAGCATCTTAAAATAACTGATATTACTAATAATAAAATTCAGCAGGTTTTCTAGGGCATAAGAGAAACAAAAATATCACTTGTATATTTATTCACTAGAAAAGATATTTAAATTAAGGCCAAGTAAACAAAAGTCTAAAAGCTAATTACCTTATACAACTTAATCTAGTTAACAAGTGGCAAATCTAGGGTAAGGATCAAAATCTATTTTTCTTTAATGCCCTCAATTAACTTTTAAATAACTGGTGAATATGCAGTGGAGAAATGTTTGTTTATACGTGCTTATTTAAGAACAGTTTTCCTTTTAATGCATTTATCAGTCCATAATTATTAAACAGGAAAATTTGAAAAGACTGTCCTAATATTATACTGTCTGCTTTAAATTATAAAAATTTAAAGTATTTACTACCTTTTATGATTTATGAATTGAATATAAATTATACCTGAAATGTTGCCAAAAGTATGGTCAAAATTTGGTCCAGTTGTTGGAGGAAAGGTGTGGCCTTGAATCCTTTCCCACTCATTATCATCATTTAGATCCTGGATCCAGAAACAAAAGCCATCTTCAAAATTACAGTTGATTTTCTCATAGTCTGTAATTAAAAAAGGAAAGAAAGAAAACATTTCAAATTTAATTCACAATACAAATTAGCTGAGATAATTTCATTAGAAATATTCTAAAAAAAGAAATCTGACATTTTGTATAATTAAGAGTTACTCATGAAATAATTATTAGTTAACTGCTTTCATTCTGTTTTAAAGACTCTGAACTTTATTGCTGATTTCATTAAGTTAATGTTTCTTATGGTTTATAATGCCATTTACAAGACAATAATCTTGTTCTGTCTAGTCTTTTATTTGTTTTACATCTGATAATTTACACCTATATTTTTCCTCTTCATTTCTCACTAACTTTAATAGTTCATTCAAATTAAGTTGTTGAGAAATATTTTTAGAATTAATTTTATTTTACTTCACTTTACTTGCCTTATGTAAAATTCTAATCCATTTTGGTTGATTTATAACATTTTTCAAATGTTCATTATTTGAAGAACATCTAAATAATTCAATTAGAAAAGAATTTCCTTATTTCTCTCAAATGGAGAGATGCATACATAAAGGCTTGTCATTTGAAAATAAAGGAGTTAATTAGTTAATACAATAGGTGAGACACTTGCTTTAACCTGTGTTTGATCCCAGGAATTACAGAAGTTTCTCTGAACCTTGTCAGGTGTGATCCATGAGCACAGAACCAGAAATAAGTTCTGTTTCTGTCAGTATGACTGAAAACCTTCTTATCTCACTGAAACAACTTATTTTTCTAAAATATTTGACTCTGTTTCTTTAAATTTTAATTAATTATATTAAATCATGTAAAGATCCAAAAGTTAATAAAAAAAAAGAGCTACTTACTATTAAGATCGCTGCTGTTAAATGCAGTGTATGTAACATTAAATCCAACATACTCATTTTCATCAGATTGTATATTAAAGGAGGCAGTTACTTCATTGGAAAATATTCTAATTGTGCCAGGATTCTTTTCCCAGAGAGAAGCTACAAAATAAAAAAAGTAACTGTCATTGTATATATTAATTTTTCATCTGTTGACCCCTAATCTATCCATCAATCTATCCATTTAAAATTAGCAGTAACACATGTGTATACTAAATAAAATAATTAGTTCTAAGTTGACATGTAGAAAACCAGTAGAGTCAACACATGAAAACAAGAACACAGAAAGAGCACCAACCAGCTTAGTAAATCTTTAAATATTCTGGCATAATAAATATTACAACCCTTTATTATTTTTAATAATTTCTTTATTTAAACACCATGGTTGAAGCATGTTCTTAGTTGAATTTCACTCAAAAAATGTATGCTTCCCTCTTCACCACTACAATTTTTCAGCCAACAATGACCTACATTTCCCTCCTCCCTCATGCTCTGCCTGTCTTTGGGATAGGTCTTTTGTTTTGTTTTGTTTTCTGCTTTTTTGGGGGGTCACATCCGGCAGTGCTCAGGGGTTACTCCTGGCTCTATGCTCAGAAATCACTCCTGGCCGGCTCGGGGACCATATGGGATGCCAGGATTCGAACCACCATTCTGCATGCAATGCAAATGCCCTACCGCCATGCTGTCTCTCTGGCCCCTGGGACAGGTATTTTATTTCTTTCTCACCATCATTGTCATGGTAGTGTAGTTATTTCTCTAACTGATAAGCTTCATCATGGGCTAGTTATTCCAACCCTCATCTCTTTCTTTCTTTTTGTTATATATTCCCTTTATTTGCAATTGCATTGTAAAAGACTGAGTTGATTATATAATGAAAGTAAGAAAAACAGCTTATTTACACAATGATAGAGAAAAATAGAAGAGTTTAAAGTTTGTCTGAATTTTCTATAATAAGAATAAACAGTTCAGCAAAGCATAGTAACCAAAGATATAATTGCAATCCTTTGGAAGAATTCCATGATTTCTCAACATAAATTATGATGATGACTATGTGAAATAGCGACCATTTTAATATTATGAAGATTGATAACATAGAGCATTAATCTATTTTTATACAGAGGATTGATTTTTCAATGCTACTTCATATTCAATTCAGAATCCACAGAGAAGCAGCAGCTCATTGGTTTCCAAATGTAAATTAAGTTTTCATTTTGGTAAGGAAATTTATATTTGTGTCAACTTACCTCTTAAAATCTTGTTTGAACCCACACCTTCATAAATATCTAATATATCAGTATAATATGTATTAAAAGAATTGAATTTCAGTGCAACAGAAAGTCCTTGGTTTACACTAAATTAAAAGCACAAAAAATATCATGGTATTAGAAGTTAATAAGAATAAAAGATTCTCTCTCCCTTTTTTTTCTGTTTTTGTTTTTGGGCCACACCTGGCAGTACTCCTACTTCTGCACTCAGCTCACTCCTGGCAGACACAGGGACCATATGGGATGCTGGGAATTGAATTCAGATCTGTCCCCTGGGTTGGCAGCATGCAAGGCAAATGTCCGACCACTGTACTATCACTCCAGCTCCCAGAATTAACAATTCTTAATGTATTCTAGAATTTGAATATATATTTCTAAAAGTAATTTACAGAGCCCATAAATGAAATTAGCAGTCTTAACCAATGTGAAGGATTAATGATAAGCACTTTGCATGATCAAAACCGTATACCTACTGAGGAATAATTTCTTACTTTGCCCTATCCAGACATTGGCAAAAATGATTCTCTTGTTGTGTCTATGAGTTTTAATACTTTAAACGATTCATAAAAATAGAAATATGCAGTATTTGTCATTTTGTGAAGGGTTTATTTCCCTGAACCTGATGTCTTCAAGGATCATCAATGTTGCAAACATAGGATTCCATTTTGACAATGACTGAATAACACAAATCAAATTTTTTATGCGTTGCCTTCTTTTAAGCTATTTAGATGGTGGTAACTACTTCTAGATAAATTTTCCAAAATACAATTTATAAATCATTTTTTAATTCTTGATGAAATTCCAAGTTATTTTCCAGAATACTAAATATTTTGGCATTCTACAAACATATGAGATTTGAATATGTAAAGAACTAGGAAGGTCTTGCTTCATACTTAACCAAATGAAAGTCAAAGTAATAAATATTTACTAAAGGGGGTAAGATTCAGTGCTTGAGCAATATTCTCAAAATAATAGTATGAATAGATGATGTATTACCGAATTATCCACTGGCAGGTCACACTTGATGTGGAAGGCTTTGGATAATGATCAGCCTGAAATGATCCTGATGATCCAGTCAATAAAAATCTTCCATCACAAACAGTGGCTGTGAAAAAAGGCGATGAACATTATATATAAAAATCTTGGAAGGTTTCTCAAATGAAAGAGGATTTCAATTGGCAATGAACATCAGATATTTCTCATTACAAATACGTATGAGACTAGCGTACAAAACAGAAATAACCAAATGGGAATAGAGCAGAGCATCTATTTAAAATCTACTAGTCTGGGCCAGAGAGATAGCATGGAGGTAAGGCGTTTGCCTTTCATGCAGAAGGTCATTGGTTCGAATCCAGACATCCCATATGGTCCCCTGAGCCTGCCAGAAACGATTTTTAAGCATGGAGCCAGGAGTAACCCCTGAACGCTGCTTGGTGTGACAACCCCCCAAAATAAAATAAAATAAAATCGACTAGCCATTTTCAAATACTCTTCCATATCCGATTATAGAGTTCTGTAGAAGAATAATTAGTTTAAAGAGTTAGTACTCAAACTCTACATTTAGTATATTCTTACATATGTGTAAGAAATTAAGGGCCCGGGAGATAGCATGGAGGTAAGGCGTTTGCCTTTCATGCAAAAGGTCATTGGTTCGAATCCCGGTGCCCCATATGGTCTCCCTTGCCTGCTAGGAGCAATTTCTGAGCATGGAGACAGGAGTAATCCCTGAGCACTGCTGGGTGTGACCCCCCCCCACAAAAAAAAAAGAAATTAAGTATATTTGAATTATAAAATTTAATAAATAAAATTAAATAAATAAGTACCAAATTAGTTTTATTTCTCCAGTTAATTGGAGTTGGGGTAAAATTTTGATGAGTATATGTCCTCCTAGGGCTAGCGAGAAAGTAGAGTTGGAATGATGCTTGCCTACATACAACTCACCCAAGCACCCACTCTGGTCTGAATCCTGGCACGAGAGATCCCTGAGTGCAGATTCAGGACTTAGCCCTTAACACCACTAGATGTGGCCCCCGAACAAACAAAAAGTAGTATGTTCTCCTAAAAACAAAATTAGGAGATTATAGCCAAATTGGTGCCAGTGATCTGTAAAAGATTCCATTCATTCACTCTATTTCACTAGTTTCATAAGTATAATTCTCGCTCCTTTTGTATATATACTTGCTATCCAGTTCAATATTCTTATTCATTATGTCTGAAAAAATTATTTTGTCTCTATGATTATCAACTTTTTTTCTTCTATTTCCTGGGTTTACTTAATTCATAATTATTCTCCTTAGTGTCACAGACTACTAGTTGTTTTTCTTATACTTTAATCATTTCCGAAAGATTAAAATTGTATTGAACACAAATCAGTATCCATATAGTAAAAATTGTCATTCTTTTAAAATTTCTATGTATTAAAAATTAAAACTGTTTTGATTTTACAATCTTAAAACAAAATCAAAATTTATGGACAGAAATAAGCTTTGTAATATTTTGTGGCAACTCTATTAAAGTTATAAAATGCAAGCTATTATGCAGCATCACATAATTTACACTTAGATAATATTTTGTAGAATGCTTATTTATTAAAGGTTAAAAGATGCTTTGATAATAAAGGGTAGGCATAGCCAGAATTGCTCAGACCTTACTTCTGGTTCCATAATTAGAGTCTTATGGCTCAATGATGAGGTTGTTGTCAAGGTACCAGAGGTCTATCTATTTCTATAACTATGTCTATGTCTATATCAGGACTTTACTTTGACAAGTTCTAAGTAAAATTAAGTTTAAAAATTATAATTTAGGAGTAGGGAGATACATTGAAGCACTGATATAAATGTGAATGCAAGATGCTCAATTTGATCTCTAAAATGCATCAACCTGATCACTGTCAGTAGCAATTTTGGAGCACCATGCTGGAAAATCCCTGAGTACCTCTGGGTATAACAATGAGACCAACAAAAAGATTGAAACAATAGCAGATACAAGCTAAACAAAACTGAAAAACCCTAAGTAGGAATAGGTATAGATTCATTAGTTTTGAATAACATGATAGCTTGATTTGCATTTTACAAAAGAAATTAGTTTTCACCATTTTCAAAATAAGGGTAATGCGGCCATTGTTGAGTATGATCACAGGTTGGTCAGCATTTATATATGTCACAGTGACATTATAGTGTCAGAAAAGTATTTAAATGAGACAAATATGTCAGTCAAACAATCTTCAATCACTCTGGTACAACTTCCATACTATTGTTTGAAAAGGGAAGGGATTTTTAAATTTGTTTTTAGGTTTGTAAGAATGCTCCCTCTACTGGATCAATATTTAAAATTGTGTTAGTTCGGGGCATGGAAAAGGCCTGGATCAAATCAAAATCAAAGTTGATCTATGCCCATCCCCAAATGTATGTATGTTTATATACATAGAGGTATGTAAACAATTTTTGGAGAACTCTTGCCAACATCCAAATGGCTTGAACACTGACTGGACAAGCTCTGAATCAGCATATTTCTTTCTTTTAGGGCAAGGAAGAAGTGAACTTTCCTGCTGTTGCAATTCTAATCAGAAGAGGAAAACAATTTAAAGAAATCTTGATTCAGCTATCGTCAGCTATAAGTTGTGCAAACCTAAATTACTAAATATAAAAATAGAATCTGTGCGAGGAAGTCAACATTAATGGGACTCTATTAATAACGCCAACTAGAATTAGAGCTTACCGTTGGAGATAAAAAAGGAGAGAACAAAGGTCAATTTCATATAGAGAAAATTTTCTTAAGTGAAATTTCTATGACTGTAGATTGATGGATAAAGGCTATCATGTAGAAATTATGCTATTAGAGTTTGAGTTGCTATTCAGGTAAAGTACGAAATGTTTTAGTACTAACAATGATTAATGACTAAATGACAAATAATGATTAAAAACAATATATACACCTGCATCTAAGTAAGTTAAGAAAAAAATTGATTTAGCCATTGCCTGATTTTACAATCTTTAAACTTTATATTTATTTTAGGGTTTGGGGTCACACCTGGCAATGCTCAGAAATCACTTCTGGTGGTGATAGGGCGCTTGCCTTGCATGCAGCTGACTTGGGATGGACCAAGGTTTAATCCCCCATGTCCCATATGGTTCCCCAAGCCAGGAGCAATTTCTGAGCACAGAGCCAGAGTAGTAGACCCTGAGTGTCACCAGGTGTAGCCTAAAACCAAAAAAATAAAATAAAAAAAAATCAGAAATCACTCCTTCACTCCTGGCAGACTCAGGGAACTGTATGGGTTACTGGGAATGAAACCCACGACTGCCATGTGCAATACAATCACCCTACCCACTGTGCTAGCACACCAACTACTTTACATTTTATTTTACAACATGACCATAGGGGCCAGAGCTGTGGTGCTAGAGGTAAAGCATCTGCTTTGCAAGTGTTAGCCTAGGAAGGACCATGATTTAATTGCCGGAAGTCCCATATGGTTCCCCCAAACAAGGATTAATTTCTGAGCACATAGTCAGGAATGTGCTCAAAAAACAAAAACAAGAACAAAAAAATCATGACCATAATGTAATTTAACACTTCTAACTTAATTTAATTTTAATTTACATCTAATTATAATATTTGTTGCAAGGATATTTTAATTTTGTGAGTACAATTTTATACACTTTCAAAAACTATGTTCTTATACTGCAACCTACCACCAAAGCACTAACTCCCCTCTAACACATTTCATTGGGACCCTCTACATTATTTCTCTCTCCCTTTCTGGTAATATCACAGAGTTAATCTGCAACTAGAAGTAATCAGAGAATTAAGACAACATTCAATAAAAACAAACTCAAACTCTAACAGTGGGACCAAAGCTACCTAAGTGGGTAAAATGGAAAGGTCACATGGGTTGTGCTGGACACTGGTGTGTGGTTAGGTAATAATATTGTTTTCCTAAAGCATACACTTTTAAACTATTGTTAAGGCTAGAACTATTGTGTAGCAGGAATGTTACTTGCCTTGCATGCAGTCAACTGCATATTTATTCCCCAGCATCACAGATGGTTCCTCTCAGCATAGGAAGGACTGATCTCTGAGCACAGGGCCAGAAGTAAAACTTTATTACAGACTGGTGCATTCAATTTATTCCATTCTCAATTTTTTAGGGGGTGGGAACTATGCTCAGCAGTAGTAATTACTTCTGGCTCTTTTCAGGGATCACTTTTGGCTGCGTATTAAAGACCATCGGTGATGCTAGGAATCAAACCCAAGCCATTCTGCTGCTAAACTAATGTCTTACTTCTGAACTTTCTCTCCAAAACAAAATACCTAATTTTAAAGTAAGATAAATGATGATCTGGTAGCTTAAGAAGTAAGGGGTATGGATGGCAAGTTTAGTTAACATAAAGGTTTAATAACACAAAATATTTATGATATGGAAATGTAATGATGTAGTTTAATGATGTCTTTAAAGGAAACCTAAATAGCTACTTCAGTTCTAATGTTAAGGCACATGTCCTAAGTTTGCAGTGACTGAGAGTAATGTTTCCTGGTCTTATATTTTCAGTAGGGCAAGCTGTCAAACACACAATATTCCTATGGTTAGTTTCTGATAGGCATTGATATTAATTTATCATGAAAAGTATGAACTTCATGCCAATAGAAGCTAAGTAGTTGGTGGGTATAATTTCTGATTATTTTATTAATCTCAAACATGTTTCTTAATTTTATTTCATTGCATTATATAGTTTCAGGACTATATGTCTAACTGTTACACTTTATTATTTTTGAATAATGACATTTATTACCTCATGATGGCACATTTATTACCTTGTGATACCAAATTTGAATTGTTCTCACTGAAAAGCTTTTG
>PVKC010030721.1:0-14751 GCA_004027635.1 Crocidura indochinensis
AACAAGTGCAAGCACCCTCCTTCAGGATCTTAAGTTTCCTGGATACCTGGTAGCTCAGTTACATGTCCCTAAATTTGTACTATCAGTACAAATTGAATTTCTGGACATCTTCATTTGAATGTTGCTGTTATCCCCAAATAAACACTCAAATTCAACAGGATTTACATCTAATAACAAGATATTACCAAAATCTACTGCATTTTATTAATGACTTCATAGGAGATTAAGAAACATCACAAGTGTACTTGATATTATAGTTTTCCTCTTCTTTCTTTCTTCCTTCTTTTCATTTTCTTTCTTCCTTCTTTTCATATTTTCTTCCTTCCTTCCTCTCTCTTCCTTCCTCTCTTTCATTCTTTCTTTCTTTCTTTCTTTTTCTTTCTTTCTCTTTCTTTCTTTCTTTCTTTCTTTCTTTCTTTCTTTCTTTCTTTCTTTCTTTCTTTCTTTCTTTCTTCCTTCCTTCCTTCCTTCCTTCCTTCCTTCCTTCCTATCTTTCTTTCTCTTTCTTTTCTTTCTTTCTTTCTTTCTTTCTTTCTTTCTTTCTTTCTTTCTTTCTTTCTTTCTTTCTTTCTTTCTTTCTTTCTTTCTTTCTTTCTTTCTTTCTTTCTTTCTTTCTTTCTTTCTTTCTTCCTTCCTTCCTTCCTTCCTTCCTTCCTTCCTTCCTTCCTTCCTTTCTCTCTCTCTTTCTGTCTTTCTTCTTTTTCTTCTTTTGTATTGCAAAGATTGAATAATGGGGTCAGAAATTCAGATAGTCTGAGACACATTTCCTACTCAGGAGGACAATAAATATAGAAAGTGAAAGAATCACTGTTTTTGTTTATGGAGCACTTTCTTCACAATGTTTAACTTTTTAACTAATATTTTTAGCTTTTATTTTTGGTAGCATGAATATATATAACAGTAAAGTTTTAGGCATAAAAATTACAATAGCATGCAACTACTGGAGTGTCAATATTTATCCTTTTTGATTTCTTTTTTGTTTGTTTGTTTAGTTTGTGGGCTATATCCAGTGAAATATAGTGTTTACTCCTGGCTTTATGCTCAGTAGTCACGCCTACATGCTTTAAGGATTAATAGATTGCCAGAATTAAACCAAAGAGAGCTGCATGAAGGCAAATGTCATGTCCAGTGTATTATCTCCAGGAAGAATTCATATCCATCCCTTCCATTTGTCTCCACAGTCTTGATAGTTAGCTGACTTTCAGGGTCTGTTGCCATTGACCAATTTGTTTTCTCTTACTGATTTATTTTTATAATCCAAAATGGGAGACACCATTATTCTGATTTGTCTCTCTATTTTCAACTGACTGCACTCAGCATTTTGTCCTCCAATTCCATTCATATTGAGAAATATTGCAGGATTTTATCTTTGTCATATTTCTTATATCTGAGTAGTATTTCATTGTGTATATATGTATGCATATATATATTACATATATATAAATATGCATACATATATATTATAGAACTTACTTTTTCTTTGTTTGCTTTTTGGGTCACACTCGGTGACACTCAGGGGTTACTCCTTTCTTTTTTTTTTTTTTTTTTTTGGTTTTTGGGTCACACCTGGCAGTGCTCAGGGGTTACTCCTGGCTCCATGCTCAGAAATTGCTCCTGGCAGGCACGGGGGACCATATGGGACGCCTGGATTCGAAGCGATGACCTTTTTGACCTTTTGCATGAAAGGCAAACACCTTACCTTCATGCTATCTCCCGGGCCTCAGGGGTTACTCCTTTCTATGCTCTCAGAAATTGCTTCCAGCTTGGGGACCATATGGGACACTGGGAATCAATCGTATTTCGTCGTAGGTTAGCATATGCATGGCAAATACCTTGCTGCTTGAGCCATTGCTCCAGCTCCAGAACTTAGTTTTTAACGTCATTCTTATCACTTAGCAATCTAACTTAAATATTTTGTCTGTGTCTCTTTACCTCTTACCTACATAACGGTTGCTCTTTAGTCTTACCTACATAAAGTTGCTCATAAAAAAGATTCAATCTATAATTTCAGGTGAATTTGTACATTTTTATCTTTTCATCTCCATTTCACAAAAAATTCTCTTAGAAACAATAAGTATTCATAAACATTAAAATGTTAGCACTTATCTTCAGTATTTTTCCACAATATGAGAAATATTCAGAAGTATTTATGGGAGTGAATATCTGGAATCATAGGAACTTTGGTTAAATAGAGTAAAATTATGATAGTCATCAGATAAGATAGTCTTTGACTAAATAAATAAGAAAATAATTTATAAGTTGTAAGAAAATGCTATTATATAATATACTTATTATTATAATATATAATAAAATGGTTACAAAGAGTCAGGAAGTGGGGTCAGAGCTGTAGCAGAAGAGGAAAGGCATCTGCCTTGCTAGCACAAGCCTAGGAGGGACCGCAGTTCGATCCTTCAGAGTCCCATATGTTCGTCCAAGTCAGGAGCTATTTCTGAGCACATAGCCAGGAATAAACCTTGAACATCACTGGGTGTGTCCTAAAAAAATGAATCAGGATGAGATGGGAAAGAATATCAAAAAAAAAAAAAAGAAATTGGCACACTACAGTCTGATCTGTGATACTTTTCAATATCTTTTAGATAGACAGATTTTGCCATACAATTTTTTTTATTTTTATGTAGTTCTATTTATTTGATTTGATGTTTTTATCCCATTTTATCATTATCCTATCATTGAAGATTCCTTTTAGGTCCAAGTCTTGAAGCTTTCTGCCTGTGTGTTCCCCAAAGAAATTTATGCACCACTGAGGTTTGATTTGGATCATTGATCCACTTTGAATTAACTTTTGTGTAATTTTGTGTAATATCTGTGGTATGGATCTACTTTTATTCTTTACATCTGTTTATCTAAATGATCCAACTCCTTTCGTTGAAGAAACTGTCTTTATTCCATTTCATGTTCTAGACTCCTTTGTCAAAGATTAATTGATCCTATACTTGGAGTTTGTCACTGTATACTCAATTCTAATCTATTGTTCTGAAAGTCTATCTTTGCTCCAGTATCACACTGTTTTGATCACTATGGTTCTCATTAAGCAAAAAATCGAACTGCCATATGATTTAGCAACCCATTTTTGATATCTACCTCAGGACACAAAAGCAATCATCTCTAAAGATGTATGCACACTGCTATTTTTCACAGATTCAGCATAATAGTTAAGAGCTGTAATCTACATAAAGGTCAAACAACGGATGAGTGGATCATGGAGATGTGGTACATATATATAAAATGAAATATTATATAACTGTAAGGCATGATGCACTAATTAATTTGCTGCAACATGAATAGTATTGGAAGATATATTAGTGAAGTAAGCCAGAAAATAAGAATAAATACAGAATATTACTTATACTTAGAATAACTACATAGAGGAGAAATACAGAATATTAGTTATATTTAGAATAACTGCATAGAGCAAAACATATGGCATAAAACGGTTATCAAGAACACTCTAAGTTCTAGATTTTAAGGAGGAGAAAGAAAATAACTGAGTGGAATAGGATAAAGGCAAAAATGAAGGACTGGGACAGAGTTCAAGGGGTCTCAAGTGCATTGCTGGTTTGGAGAAGGGCTGATCTAAATATCCAAGAAGAGTAAACAACAATTAAATCATGAGACCCCAATTTTAATAACCAAAATTAAAAATGGGTTTGTTATGCTTGCAGGCTGGGCTATAGGATGGCACTTTTGAAGATAGTGGAGGGAGGTTGATGCCAGAGTACAGACCTAAGTGAATGATTCTGAAACAGGGCACTGCAAGAATTAAGAAAATAAGACAAACAATAAAGGGTGGGGTCAGGACTTTTCAGCTTCATAGACTGAGAACCCTAACTCTACTCTGCTTTTGCATTTTAATTTTTAGAAATAATCAATCATAGAAAGAAGGGCTGATAACCAACAAATTAATATCTAATGTTAACTAAATCTAAGGGGGGTACAATTTATTAAGGAAATGTGGGAAGTGAAAAAGAGGAAGACTGTCTTCCTCTGGGAAGGTGACAGATAAAAGATTGCACAGGACTTCAGGCCTCAGAACATTCTCTGCGTGTGCTGGCATTCCAGTTTTAGAAAACTAGCTAAAATCTTTATTAAACCTCCCCTCAGACTATAAGCTCTCTAACTAAACTTATTTATTTCTTGCATGTATTCATACCTAACAGATTGACAATGGTAGTGAGATAGGTCCAGAAACATTTGGATGTATAAAACCCAACTAATATTAAAGTTTTAAATCACTATGGCTTAAATAAAATAAATTTAAAAAAGTAGACATATGTAGTTCAATTTTTTTATTCACACATTTCCCCATACTTTAAACAGCTGAAGCATGACATTAAATGAGAAAGTTGATTTACTCTACCTCATGTGTAAACCATAGTGAATAAAACGTTTTCACACTTGACAACTTACTGGAATAGGTGTCATGTTCTACATATGACTAAATGTTGACATTTGAATAAAGAAAATGTTGATATAAAATTAAAGAAAATCTAAGTGTGGATAAAATTATTCTATTTGTTTTTACTCTTGTAATATGAACGATTGAATTGGCACTTTACACATTTTTTAAATTATTGAATATTTTCCAATACATTTGCCTTTATTTGCTTTCTCATATAATAAATTAAACAATATCTCCTAATTATATTTTTACTTTTTAAATAATAACTTAAATTATTAAAGCTTAATTAAAACAAAATAAGACAATGCTGTTATTTATATATTTTATTCTTCCAACTCAATTAATTTATACTTAGGAAAAAGGTACGACTGTTTTCTTTCACGATTTTATCACTATGAATCATTTAATGCCTATAAGCGTACTGTCTTTTTACTTGTGCCTCCCATTTTTAAGAAAAGAAAAATGCTTCTTCAATTTAATATAACATTTAAGTCCCCAAATAGAATCAAATAAATACAATATTCTTGACTAAAATTCACATAATGATGTGAAAGGTTGATGCTATATACTTTTTAGATCAATGTTGCAAAAAGTTATAATTAACTTGGATATGATTATGAAACGAAGAGTCTCGTAAGTGAAAGACCTGTGCCATAAATCAAATTTAGCCAAACACATATTAAAATGAGGTAACCCTAAAGAGTTTGCAGGAGAAACATATTAAATATTTCAAGTTTGGAAGCTACAAAAAAAGCTCTAGGCATATATATATATATATATATATATATATATATATATATATATATATAATAGACAAAATATCTTTAGATGAATCTTCTAGAATAAACCATTTATATTTCATATTTGTTTTTCCATAGCATTTCATATTTGTGTTTCTCCTTTGTCCTCAAATTTTTTCTTCCTTTTGCTATTTTCTGGGGCTATATTCTACTCCATTTTCATTTCTTACACAACTGGGTAAATTATACAAGAAATATTTTAACATAAATATACATTTTGTACATTTATATATAATAAAGTACATCTTTATAATAACTTATATCAACATAATTAGTAACATGATAAATGACCTAATATTTATCTATAATTATTAGATGTATGAATATTTTTGTAGTTTATGCATAGGAGTAATTTCTTTCATTAGAATCTAGATTAAAGCATTATTTTTATTATGTTTAATTTTTTTTTTTTTGGTATTTGGACCATACTCAGTGATGGTAGGGGGTACTCATGGCTATGTGCTCAGAAATAGCTACTGGCTTGGGGGACCATATGGGATGACGGGGGTTCGAACTATGACCTGTCCTAGGCTAGCATGTGCAAGACCTTAGGACTTGCACCACCACTCCAGCCTTATTGTTTTAGTAATTTATAAAGGTTGCTACTGTAGAAGAATGAAAGCCTCTTAAATAAATAATTTTGTTTAAAAATAGACATAATTGAAAATGCAAATGCAAGCACTACAAACAACAATTTATACAAAATATATTGAAAATTGAGTACAATCCTTGGAAAGTCGTGTATAAGACCTTGATAATGATTAGTTCTTATATATCATCTGAGAAAATATGAATTACATGCACTTTGACACAGGTCTTGAATGTGTGTTGGTATTTTCATGCTAAGGTTAAGAGATTCAATAACAATTTTTATTTAAAAATATGGAACTTTACCAGACTAAAATGCCTGTGCACTACCAAAGGAACATGTACTTAAAGCATATAAGTTGCCTTTTTGAAATGAAAGATATATCTGAATGATACAGTTGTTAGAAATTGTGGGGTGTTATTCCATTTTGATTTTAGCATATGTTGGTTGTCTTCTGTTAGGCAAAATGATAACAGAATCTGTGATTTGCTTACTGATTATAGTAGAGTTATCTATTTTTATATAATTTCCTAAAGTTTTCAAGGATAGCAGTGCTTTTTTGATGTATATTAACTGCAAAGAATTTGATTAAAACTGGGCTTGACAACTAAAATAACAATGTGAATGAATGAGGGAAATTGAAAGCTTGTCTCAAATACAGGCAGGGAGTGGGAGTAGGGAGGTGGGAGATTTGGGGCATTGGTGATGGAAATGACACACTGGTGAAGAGTGGTGTTCTTTATATGACTGAAACTCAACTACAAGCATGTAATCAAATTGTACAGATCTTAATAAAAGCAAAATCAAAATAAAAACTGGGCTTCTTATTAGTGGCTATATGTGCTACAAAATTTGCATATCCTTGTGATTCCAAGAGTTTAATTATATCAGATGTGAAGTTTAAGGTACATCTTGTTTGAAAAATGTTCTTAGAACTCAGTTTGAATTTTAAGGAGTTTTCTAAAATATTAATTTAAATAAAAAATTAAATTCTCAAAAGAGCAAATGTTAACATAGCTGATGAATGTAAATGTTTGAATTGTACGTCTAAATTAAGGATCAATCAATGCAAAGTCACTAAATGAAACCTTCGATTTAATTATATATTAAGACCTTAAATTTGTATTCTGCTAAATACTCCACAAATCACCATTGCAATCATTTGTTTCTTTCCCCTGATATAGAAATCTAATTTCTTTCTGAAGTTGAGTGTTTGAGATTGATATGATCTAATGAAACCCAGCATTTTTATCTTTTCTGTATCAAATAAAAACACTATCCATTCCATAGATAGTGATATATTAAGTTCAATATAATATCTGAAAGAATAAAATGTACACCATTAAAAGTCAATGGACTAAATTGGCTTATATTCTGTTCTGAAACCAATTTTAATGGAGAACTTCAGGCCATATTGTATGATGGAATATTTTTGTGTTTTCAATTTTATACTTTGATTTTATTACATTTTCCATTTCATATTTTATTTATTAGTGAATATATATAAATAAATCTTTTAATATCTGTAGACTAAATTTTTATTTCTTGTTATGACATAGTTTGTTTACCATCTACTACATTGTCATATAAATACTATCAGTCTTTCAATCAGTCTACTTAATATAAACATGTGTATTTAACTGCATATGTGAATCTATTTTTTATATAGTAAGCAACCCTAAAAGTTTTAAACATTGAAATGCCCAATATTAAATATGGTAAAATATACTTGGACATGATTCCTTGAACATGAGACTTAGAATAAAGGACCTTGAAGTTGCAAATGTTTGTTATAAGGTCATTTTATAGAGTTGGAATGGGGTTGTGGTCCACACTTAGCAAAATTTGCTCCTTGATGTTTGGTCAGGGAACACTCTTAGTGTTATACAGGGAAGTAAATGAGGTGCTGGAATTTGAACTATGATAGGCCACATAAAGACAAGTAAATAGCTTTCCCCCAGTAATACCTCTCCTACTTGATAAAGGTTTATAGGTACTTGACATAAAATATTTTTTATTCAAAATGTGTCCATCTCTTAACTGAACTGGTCTTCAGTGTGCTTCAGCATTGTTTGTAACATAAGAAAAATTGCACAAATAATTTGGGGTTGGAATGGAGAGAAGTTTTCCATTCAACTTAAAATTATAGTTAACATCAACAGTATTCAAGACTGTGTGATACTGGAATAAAGAATGTACTCAGACAAGTGGAAACAAAATGAAAGCCCAGTTTGTCAAACATATGGACATCTGATTTTCAACAGAAGATCCAGAAACATGAGGTGAAGAAAAAAAAGACTCATCCACAAACTGTTGGAAAAAAATAAAATTTTAGATAGCTAGTACATGCCATATAGAAAATGTAAGTCAAAATGGTTTAAAGATTTTGATATTATATTGAGAATCATTAACTACTTAATGAAAACATAAACAGAGCCATTTTTATTTTGATTGTAAAGGCACCTCCATGGATTCAATGCCAGGTATTGGCAAGCAAACAAAAGAAAAAAAGAATAAATGAAACTACTTAACATAGGAAGTTCAAAAATACAAAACACAAGAAAAGATAAACAAAGCTAAATGATAATTGATACATTTAGAGAAAATTTTTGTTAACTATACATGACATAGGATAATATATAAAATATATGAATTAGATGACAACTTAACTAAAAACTAAGCTGAACAAAAATATGAATAGAATAACTGAACAGAAACTTTTTCAAAGAAGATATCTAAATGGCCAGTAATAGTATGAACATTTTAATTCATCATGGAAATGTAAATTAGAACAATGAGGTCTGAACTCATACCAGAAGACTAACACACACATGAAAGAATTTCTTGTGAGTTAAGAGAATAAATTTTTATCATCTATTCATAATTTTTTAATTTATTTCAGCTTCTGTTATGGGTATTTCTGAAAAGAGTGAGAGCTGTGCACTCTAGTTTATAGAAGTACTATTCATAATAGTTAGTATTGAAAGTGGTTGAAGTATCTAAAAGAATGAATAATTGAAAAGAGAAACATGTGGGGCTGGCGAAGTGGTGTTAGAGGTAAGGTGTCTGCCTTGCAAACTCTAACCAAGGAAGGACCACAGTTTGATCCCCAGCATCCCATATGCCCCCTGCCCAAACCAGGGGCAATTTCTGAGTGCTAAGCCTGGAGTAACCCATGAGCATCAAACAGGTGTGGCCCAAAAAAAAAAAAAAGAAAAGAGAAACATATGTGTGTGTATATGTACTAATTTACATATATACAGTGGAATACCACTTAATCATAAGAAAAAAAATGAAACCATGCATTCTCTGCTATGTAGATAAAGCTAAAGAGTATACACTACTGAATAAACTCTGTCAGTGGGAGTAACAAAATAATCATTTTAAATGTTTGGCTTCTAAATGAAGAATAAGGGATTAAGAAAACGCAGATGAAAACAGAACCCTAGAGTTAATTTAGAAAACTGAGTTTACCAAGAAAATGGGGTGGGATGAAAAGAAAGGGATCTTGAAACATTGGTAAAGAATTGTGGTGGTGTGAAGTTGAAACATTATATACTTGACATTATTAACTGTTTTTAACATTATTATAAATAATAGTTCCTAAGGAAAAATAAGAAAAATTGGATTTACTTAGAAAAATTGGATTAACCTTATCTGTAATAGTTACAAGAATAAAATTGATATACTCAAAATAGAAAACCAATTTTTTATTTTTATAAAATTCAACACAGTAAATAGTTTTTGTAAATGTGTGTATACTCCACATGGGCTTTTTTAAAATTTATGAAGCAAATATCTTAAGACCTAACAGAACTTATCGACAAAATATGATAATAGTAAGTGACATAGCATTACATCTGTATAGATGGTTTTATTATCTAGACAAAATCAATACATGGACTTAAATGTATATGAAATATTGCATCAGAAATAAAGGCATATCTTCTCAACTGCACTTGTAAATATTCTAGAAGAAAGAATGCAATTTTGGGCTACAGATTCTTTAGAATATTGAAATCACCACAAATCTGTCTTCCAATAGTATACATAATAGATGAGTAAAATTTAAAAAGTAAATTATATATTTCATTAATTAACTTGCTAATTTACTACTAATATATAAATGAAGAAACAATTCAAAATCTCCCATTTGGGACTGGGATGATAGCACAGAAAATACCCTTTCAGGTTACACATGAAAACATTTATAACTTGCAAAACTTATGCCAATTTCATAAAACAAAATATGTTGTCTTCCTTTCACATATATAATATGCACTATATCATATATTTAAACATATAAATACATTTTACATTATATAACTATATATAATATGTACACAGATTTTCTGGCTATATGCATATAGATAGTTGTAAGAATCTTGCTTTTATGGGCCAGATCTGTAGCCCAAGAGGTAAGGCATCTGCCATACTGCCACTAGCCCAGGACGGACTTGGTTAGATCCCCCAAGTCCCATTTGGTTCCCCAAGCCAGGAGTGATTTCTGAGCGCATTGCTAGGAGTAACCTCAAAGCGTCACCAGCTATGGCCCAAAAGAACAACAACAACAACAACAACAACAACAATAGAATCTTGCTTTTAGCTAAAAGGTCTGAAAAAATAAGATAAAATAAGTTTTAGTCAATATAGATGAGAGAATAATAATGTAAGGATTACATAAAATAAAGGATACATATTAGAGAAGTTAATGATACAGGAAACTGACTCTGAAAAATAACAGAAAATCATCATTTGATCTTTTGCTATACTCACTAGATAAAATTATCATATAAAATGTATATCTATTTTTATCTGGTAAGTATAGCAAAAATCTTTGTCAATTTATGGAGAGAGCCTGTATGGAACCGTCTCTACTTGGTTGTATTTACCAAGTTGTATCTTCAGCATTCTATGTGGTACCTGTGCCTGGAGTCAAGAGTAAGCCCTTAGTACAGCCAGCTGACTCAAAAAAAAAAAAAAGAAAAATAATATAAATTTTATACTGCTAAATTTTGAAATGAAAGAGTTATAGCAACACATAAATAAATAGTTCCAAAAAACAACTTGTGGTATCCCCCCAAAATTGAACACTTAAAATAAACGATTTAAGTCTCCCAAAGCATACAATATCTTTTTTTTTTTTTTTTTTGGTTTTTGGGCCACACCCGGCGGTGCTCAAGGGATACTCCTGGCTGTCTGCTCAGAAACAGCTCCTGGCAGGCACGGGGGACTTTATATGGGACACCAGGATTCGAACCAACCACCTTTGGTCCTGGATAGGCTGTTTGCAAAGCAAACGCCGCTGTGCTATCTCTCCTGGCCCCAGCATACAATATCTTAAACCCTTTTTTGAAAGTAAACAGATTTCTTATTAGAAAAACATTAACTGTCCCAATAAATAGAAACCCACCACTATGCATTTTCAATAAAGCATTGTCAATAAGGCATTCTAATACATATTTAAGAAAACAGTACCAATTTTCTTAAATGTCACTGAATATGGAATAGCAGTGTGAAGCCTGCAAAATTTTTATATATGTTTTCATTTTGTTTTGGGATACAGTAGGCTTACTCAGAGATCACTTCAGATGGTGAGTAGAGTACCATATAGAGTGCTGAATATACAAATTGGTTCTGTCCCAAGCAAAGATGGCGCCTTATATAGGCTATCACCATAATTGACAAAATTTAACAGCTCCCTTTTATCTAAATTAAGCTTTGAACAAATACAATTCCAAGCTGGAAGCCAAAATTAGAGTGATATGTATGTATATATGTATGCATGTATGTACATTTGGATATCATAACTGCCATGGTTTGTTTTATATTGGGTCTATTCAGGAACAGAAAATTTACTTCAGAAGGAGTATTTCTGGGATGGGTTATAAATAAGAGAAAGGAAAACACCCAGGAGTCATTAACCCTGAGAAAACATAACAATTAAGACCTCATAAATTTAAAGTGTCAAACCTTGCCATGGAATTTAAGATACTGTAGACTCTGTGATCTCTCTATGTACATCAGTGGAGTAGGAATTTGGTTTTAATGCCTTTTTATAGAAGGTATTTAAGGTATATGCAAAAGTCTATCAGGATCTCAGATCTCTTTGACCCTAGATCCTCAGTGCTGAGTAAAATAAACTTGCTATTCGTTAATTACCTCTGGTGTCTCTGTCGTTCTGGCCTTATAGTAGAAAGTACTTCTGAACTCACTTTTTGAGACCAGATTTATTCTGATCAGTCTTTCAAGAGGGTCAGGAATATTATTCAAGTTGTAGAAATCATATTTTCCTGCACAGGACCATAAGGAACTCTCTTCCTTCATCTCATGTACTATAAGTAAAATTCGGGTGATCATTTTTTTGGCCACTGTAGTAATCCTGAGCACGTTTTGGAGTGCCAAATCCTTCATAACTATGACCTGGCCTCTTTGCCACCAATATAAACAAAAATATTAATAAATTAAATACTAAATTTAAAAAATGATAGTCCAATATATCTAATAAGTACGCATGCAAAACATTTAAATATTTAGCAATATCTTACTGTAGTTTTAAAAAAAGATCATATGTCACTATCATTTGGAATATATTCCATGGAAGCAGAGTTGTATCAGCAGCTGCAAATTATAGACTATAATGCAGAAAATTAACGCAATGAAATATGAAAAATAATCAGATCATTTAAAATGTGAAGAAGTACTTGATCAAATTAAAATACTAGTCTGTGGGAATAAAAACACACAATATTGTGAGTATAGAGTATTTACTTCAACAGTTTGTAAATAAAATAGGAAAAGTCCAAAGCTAACATCATTGTGTGTTAAAATTTTGAAATATTTTTCCTCATATTAGGAATCAGACAAGGTTTTATACTGTGACCACTTACATTAAGATTTGCTACATTTTAGTCTTTTAGGCAAGAAAACGAAAGTGTACAAATCAGAGAGGAAAAGTCTAAACTGCTACTACTTGCAGATATTATGACAATATTACATAATCTATAGAAAATCTAAAAGATTTCTCCCTCCCCACCAAAAATTGAATAAATAAATACAACTAGAAACAATAAACTAAATAAAAAGTTGCACAATTAAAATGTAGCTCTAAAATCGTTTGAATTTCTAGAGAATAAAAAGTAACAGAAAATAATAAAAATTCCATCTGAAATTTAAAATAATGAATTAATGGCAAATCAGTACAGCATTTATAGATTAAATAATTAGTGAAGTGGATAAAAATAAAAAATGTAACATTTTTAAATATGAGTTTTGGAATGATAAAGTTAAAGGTGATTACAGATTAAAGAATTGTATACTTTAAGATTATTAATGATGGGATATACAAAGTTTTCAATTTAAAAACAGTTGTAACTATGCAGTGTAATGAATGCTAACTGAATTTTATTATGAGGTGGGAGGATTCTGGGGACATTGATGATATGAAATGTGCACTGGTGAAAAGGGTTGTAAATTGCAGTGACTGAAAATCATGAATAACTTCATATCTGTGAAAAGAACAACTGTTTTATGACCAAACTTGTATCCACCGTGATTAATAAATTAATTAACAACAACAAAGAGGTTCATAAAATCATGCCATTTCTTTAACATGTATTAGATACCCCTCCCTCTAGTTAAGCCTACATACCTACATACATACATACACAGACATTCATACCATACAAAAGCTATTTGTAATAATAAAAATATCATTAAATTACATGCTACTTGCACATACAGAAAATAATGGCTATGAAGACTATTTTAAGTACAAGTTTGGAAAGTCAGGAGAGTTTTAATAGAAGGTTAAATTCAGAATAAAAGGCTTCATTAGTATCCAGAATATTGTACTTACTGTCATATACATTGTAATAGGCACAATTGATCAACTTTATAGCTTCATGTTTAAAATACACTAAATGAATATCAGTAATCTTAGTCATATTCCTATTCATAAAATGATTAGTTTTATTTATCTATATGCTCACCTATATATTCTGGCAATTTTCAACATGCATTCCTTATTTTTTGCAAGAATTTTTTTTTGTTTTATTTTGTACTTAAGGACCTTTTTTTCACAAATTTTAGATTTTGAATAACAATTCTCATTATTTTGTGGAAGGCAAATTTCTGTGGGTTAATGTGGAAAGCCTGGGATTTATTTCAACAGGAATGGACTTGTCTGCTGAATTTCATGCCTTATTTTGCAGGTGGAAGGGAGGTAGGTGTTCATACTGGATGGTGCTCAGGGTTTATTCCTGTTTCTGCATTGAGGGATTAATTCTGGAAGTGCTTAAACAATGTGGCTGTTAGGATTGAATCCCAGTTAAATCCATACAAGGTAAGTGCCTTATCTACTGCACCATCTCAAAAGCTGGACTTTTTTATTTTCTGAGAAATCATATAAGATTTTCTCTAGATATTACCTTGCATTGGTAATTTTTCTGTACTTTATTTTTCTGGCAAATTTCTGTCTTTTCTTTTTTATTAATACTTTTTATTTTGACCAAAGTGGATCACAAATCATTCACAGTAATATTTACGTACATTGTGACATTGAATCATTGATAACCAGGGTGTGGGGGAAAATTGTGGGGGTAAGAAAGTAACAGAGGTTTCTTCAAAATTAACAAATGGCTGTAGACAAATGAAAAAAAAAATACTAAGTAACAGAGGTTTCTTCAAAATTAATGGCTGAAGACAAATGAAAAAAATACTATGCATCACACTTTAAGAAAATAGCAATATCAAAACAACTATGAGGTATCATCTTATAGCTGGCATACATCACAAAGAATAAAATCCAAGACTGTTGGCATGAATGCTATATAAAAGGCCGTTTAATTCACCCCAATGGGAATGGCAACAGCTCAGACTTTTGGATAAACAATATAGACACTTCTCAATAGACTAGTTTTTTTTTTGTTTGTTTTTTTTTT
>PVKC010030723.1:0-14749 GCA_004027635.1 Crocidura indochinensis
GCACTTACTAATTTTGTCATGCAAGTCCAGTGCTCCTCCACTAACTTCTATTCTAGTTTAAAAGAAATTGTTATAGTAAGATATTCTAGTTACATACACCTGTCATTCATATAAGGTCTTTTGATGAAGTGTCTGTTCATGGTATTTTTTTGATGAGGTATTTGCTTTCTAATGTTGAGCTTTGTGAGTATTATATATTTTGAATATTAGCTTTTTATCGGATGTAGTCAGTTGCCTTTATTTTAGCCTAAATTTTTCTGACTATGCAGAATATTTTTAACTGGTTATAACCTCATTTGCTTATTTTTGTTTTGTACTATTTGCTAAAGAAATAAAAATATATATATAACTCTGCACTTTATATTCTAGAGCTCTACTGGCTTTCCTATAGTTTACAGATACTGTCCTAATCTCTAGGTATTTAATTCAGATTGAAAATGCTCCTTCTCAGGCCAGAGTGATAATATAGCGGGTTTGGCACTTACTGTATACACTCAAGTATAAGCACCTGGGTTTGATCCTGGACATTCCATTTGGATCCTTAAGCCTGCCAGGAGTAATCGATTTCTGAGCACAGAGCCAGGAGTAACCACTGAATGCTACTGGGTATGCCCCCCCACCCCCCCAAAAAAACCCCTCAAAAACAAACAGATAAAAAGAAGTAACTTTTGTGAATAGTATGAAATAGGAGTTTGCTTTATTTTTTTTTATTTTTTCAAGTCATTATTCCATTTTCCCAGCACAATTTGTTGAAAAGGCTTTCCTTGTTCCTTTTTTTTCCTATTTTCTCAGCTTCTTTGTTATAGATTACCTGTCCATAAATCTGGATAGTTTTACCCTTAGGGTTCTCAATACTTTTTTTTTCATCTGATAGTCTATGCTTATTCCAGTGCAACACTACCTTAATTTCTATAGATTTAGAGAATGCTTTAAAATCAAGGAATGTGATAGCACCTATATATTTTTATTAGAATTACCTCAACTATTCAGAAAGTTCTGTGATCCTATACAATTTTAGTTTTCCTAAGTCCTCAAAGAATGTCATTGGAAGTTGGCTATTTTTTGCATTGAATTTATATAATGCTTTGGATAAGGATGGTCATTTTAATGATGGTAATGCTTTTAGTCTTGAAGAAATAATATTTTTCCATCTTCTGGTCTCCTTTTCTATTTCTTTCAATAGTGACTTATAGTTTTTAATGTATGTATTTCATTTCCTCAGATAAATTGATTTCTCGGTATTTGAAGCTTAAGAATACTTCTTTTATTTTGGGTGGGGGAGTTGGGGTTTTGTGGTTAAGAGTGACTTCTGGCAGTGCTGAGTGGTCTATATATAGAGATAGGTTCCCTGCTTTGGCGGCAAAGAGTGGTTTATAGTAACTCCTGCTTCCATTTATCCTTTTTTTTTCTTTCGGTTTTTAGGTCACACGTGGAAGCTCTCAGGGGTTACTCCTGGCTCCACGTTCAGAAATTGGTCCTGGCAGGGACTGGGATGCCAGGGTTAGAATCACCGTCCTTCTGCATGCAAGGCAAACACCCTACCTCCATGCTATCTCTCCGACCCTCATTTATCCTTTTTTTGTGCTATTATTATTCTTTATTGTTTTGTTTTGTATTTTTTATTTGTTTTTGGGTCACACCCAGTAGTGCTCAGGGGTTACTCTTGGCTCTCAGAAATCATTCCTTGCAGACACAGGGGACCATATGGGGTACAAAGATTCAAACGCTTTACCTCCATGCTGTCTCTCCGGCCCCTATTATTGTTCATTTTAAGAATCTTTTTAACTCTTTGATTTAGTGGTTAACAATTTGTTTTTCAGTTTCTAAATGTCAGAGCTTTTCTAAATTTTCATTCTTTGATTAATTTCTAGTATCATCCATTGAGACAATTCTTATTTTCTTGATTTTATGGATATTTGAGTTGTTCCACCGAATATGGTCTAACCTATATAATGCTTCATCTGCACTGGATGTAGAGGATCCTGAATATGTCTCTTAGTTTTAGTTCCTTCAGCTCCTCCTTTAGGCTTCTTTGTTTATTGACGCTCTCTTTGCTGTTGAAGTCATTATCTCTCAATAATGAGTGTTAAGAGCTCCTATAGTTTTTACCTTGTTATATATGCTTTTTCTTAATTCTTTTCTTTTGTTTGTTTGTATTTTTGGGTTACACTCGGCAGTGCTCAGGGGGTTACTTCTGTCTCTACCCTCAGAAATTACTCCTGGCAGTATTGGGGGATCATATGGGATGCTGGGATTCGAACCACTGTCCTTCTGCATGCAAAGCAAATGCCTTACCTCCATTCTATTACCAATTGCTCTATGAATTTGCCTACCCTTTTATTAAGTATATATTAATGACTTAAGTCCTTTTGATTTTTTTTTTTTGGTCACACCCGGCAGTGCTCAGGGGTTACTCCGGCTACATGTTCAGGATTTATGCTCATGCACCGGGATTCAAACTGCTGACCTTTTGCATGAAAGGCAAACTCCTTACCTCCATGCTATCTCCCTGGCCCCAGTCCTTTTGATTTAATAAGCTCTTAATATATAGTGTCCATTCTGATATCTTTTGAGTCAAACCTGATGTTTTTTTTTGTTTGTTTTGTTTTGTTTTGTTTTGTTTTTTGGGTCACACTTGGCAGTGCTCAGGGGTTACTCCTGGCTCCATGCTCAGAAATTGTTCCTGGCAAGCACGGGGGGGGGGGGACCATATGGGGCGCCGGGATTCGAACCAATGACCTTTGGCATGAAAGGCAAACGCCTTACCTCCATGCTATCTCCCGGGCCCCTAAACCTGATGTTTTTTTAGGGTTACTCTTGATTCTGCACTTGGAGGTTATCCCTTATGGTGCTCAAGTTAGCACTAGGGATTGGAGTAAGATCAGCTACATGTGAAGCAAGTGCCTTCCCCATTGAACTATCTATTTAGCTCACTTCTCTATCTCTTAGTGCTTAGTATTGTTTGAATGCTATTTTGTCTGATACAACTATGACACTGTAAGTTTTTCAGACTGTCATTAGCCTGCATAATTGCCAAATCTTGTTTTCTGAGCATTTGCATATAGTTATTTGCAATCTCTCATAGACAACAGAATTTTGAAATTTTGCTTTCTGTTTTATCCAAATACTCTGTATCTTTTGATAAGATAGTTCAAGCTTTTGACATTTAGAGACATTATTGAATATAAAATATATTGCCATTTTTCTATGAGAATTTTTGTTGTATTTGCCAGTTGACATTAAAAAACAAATACAGGGGCCCGGGAGATATCATGGAGGTAAGGCGTTTGCCCTTCATGCAAAAGGTCATCGGTTCGAATCCCGGTGCCCCATATGGTCCCCCATGCCTGCCAGGAGCAATTTCTGAGCATGGAGCCAGGAGTAACCCCTGAGCACTGCCGGGTGTGACCCAAAAACCAAAAAAAAAAACAAATACAAAAAAGAGCAAAAGCATTATTCCTTGAAGGGTTGACTTAGATGTCATAAATAGATTCAGTTGTTTGCCTGCAAAAATGATCACTACCTCAACTATCGCTGAAAACCTTGCAGGTAGAGGACTCTTGGCTGCAGGTTCTTTTCAGTCAGAAATTTGAATCCATCATCCCATTCTTTTCTGCTCATAGAGTTTCACTTGAAAAATGATTTAAATTTTATTTAATGTAAATTTTATATAATGTAATGATGTAAATCTTATGTTGCTTCCCTGATTAGAGACTGTTTCTTGCCAAGTTGCTGAGTTTAGTATGTCTCTCCCCTTTGTCTTTGCACTTTTGCTTAGTGTATGTGGGTGTTATTCTGTGTGGATTAATTTTTATTGGAAACTTATTGAATCTCTTGGATTAGCATACAAGTATCTCTACACAGATTGGGAAAGTTCCCTATTATTAATCACCGACCATACTTCTCCCTGTTCTCTTTTTTCTTCTAGAATTTTATTAATTTGGAGGTTGTTCTGTTTTAGCTGGTAGGTTCTTTCCCCCAACTATATAAGCATGACACATGGTGGTTTTATTCAAGAAGAAGAAAACTCATTAAGAGAGAGTGACAGAAAGAGAGTGAAAAATTCCCAAAGTAGTAGCAGAGGAAGAGGTATCCCAAAAAGGGTTAGGGGATTCAGAGGAAAAATTATCCTCACTCTTGTACTTTTCTAACTTTATGTTAAAGCAAAATTTCTCTCTATCTCTCTATCAAACTATCTCTATCATCTATCATCTATCTATCTATCTATCTATCTATCTATCTATCTATCTATCTATCTATCTATCTATCTATCTATCATCTATCTATTGCTCACTATATGATTAGGCTGTTAAGTTTCAATTAGCTCTTTTCCACGTTCACTCTGAATTTCTAATCTACAGAATCTGTCTAAGAAACTGCATCTTGGTAGAGAGAAGTGGTCAGACTACTGGGTCATCTTGATCTTTAAGTAGAAGTTGAAGTATCCTTATCTCTCTGCTGCCAGACCTGGTCTTGTGACATCTCTTTTAAGTTTATTTTTGAATATGTCTTCCAATTATCTCTTCAGTTTAAGAACAAAGAGCATCATAGCTCTGACTTCATCCTTGGCAGCATTCAGTGTTCTGATGTACTTGAGAATGTTCCTAGGCTTCTGTACCACTCTGTTAATGTGTCTGGATTTCTTCTTTTTTCTTTTCATTGCTTCTGGCCCTTCATGGGAAATCAGAATAGAACTTTGAGTTCAGGATTTTCTGAGTAATGATTCAGTGTTCCTGCTCACAACATTAGACTAGTACCTATAGGTATATCTGGTAGGCAAAAACATTATGTTTGCATTTTTTTTTGTGTCTATATCCAACAGAGCTCAAAGGATACTCCTGGTTCTGTACTCAGAAATCTCTTCTGGCAGGCTTGGGGGATCATATGGGATGCTGGGGATGGAACCTGGGTCAGCTTTATGCACTGCAAATGTACTACCCACTGTGTTATTGCTCCAGCCCTGTTTGTATTTCTTAAATAGTAATAAAATAAATCTTGACCCTGGGGTCTAATTTTTGTTTATCTGGTTGACATCAGGAATTTTTGGTCACCAAACACTATAACTGTTAGAACACCCATGTCCAGTTGGCTTGACTCTGATCCAGGGTTCATAGTCACTGATGTCAAGTAGTTAATGTGTAATCTAAATTGCTTGGACTGTGAGAGAAGATTTTAATCATGTTTACCTAAACACTATGGTTCAGCAGCTGATCTTCAGAGTTACAGATCGACTGTTGCATTTGTTTGTGTATTTTTGGGATGACTACCCTTTACCAGGGCCTAATAGGAAGAACTCACCTCTGAGATTTTTTTTTACCTGATATATCACTGTGATGGAATCTCCAGGTGTTTTCTTGGGAATGCTTTAAGAATCAAACTTTATAGTAATGCAGAATAAATTTATTTTTTAGTTCATTCTTATCTTACAAAAGGGAAAAAAAGCCATAGTGAACAACCCAATTTCCTTTAAAAGACATATTGGACACTGTTCACCACAATATTATGAATTATTTTATTCATCCCAAAGCATTTTAAATGCTATGTCCAGATTAACTTTGTCAAAATTAACATAAAAAGTTAATGATTGGGGTTGGAGAAATAGTATAGACTATAAGTAGCTTGGTTTACATGCAGCTGACCCAGTTTGATCCTTGATACCACCATGGTTCCTTAAGCATGATCAGAGGTGACTTTTGAACTCAGAGCTAGAAGTAGCCATGAGTACTGCCAGATGTGGTCCTTAAACTGCACTAATTTTTCTTCTTTTTGGGCCATACCAGACAGTGCTCAGGGGTTCTATAGGATTCCAGGAATTCCACTTAGGTTGGCTTCATATAAGGCAAATGCCTTACCTATTGCATTATATAATAATCTCTAATTCCGAATCATTTTAATTCCAGTCTCAGTCTCCTCTTCTCAATTTTCTGTGCTAATTTCATATTGCAATTTTTGTTATCTGATTTTTTAATATTTGATTTTTTAATAAAACAAAATTGCTTTATGGTAGGGGCCAGAGCAGTGATAAAAGCCATAAGCCATCTACTTTGCCAGTGCTAGCCTAAGAAGGACCGAGGTTCGATCCCTCGGCATTCCATATGGTTCCTCAAGTCAGTAGCAATTTCTGAGCACATAGCCAGGAGTAACTCTTGAGCATTACTGGGTGTGGCCTCCCCAAATGCTTTATGGTATTTCCACACTCTACCTTATTCACCATTTTTTCTTTTTAAAACTAATTTTACTTTACATTAACATTTTTATTTTTACCTTTATATGTCATATTTTCCCTTTTCTGTTTCAGCCTATAAGTATAGCTTGATTTTTATATTACTTTCTAATGATCATCCGATAAAATTATTCTGCTTGTTTTTATTTAAACTGGATATTGTTTTAAAAATATTTACAATAAAATAAACAAAATTGAATTATTTTAATAATTCCAAAATGATCAGATATGTTCTAAAAGTTGTTTTAAAATATGAAACATAAAGTATTATTTGTTGAATGTTCTTCAAATATTTTCTGCAAAGAAGCAATGGAATAGAAATAAAGATTTCATAAAATGTTTTAAAGAAATTACTAAATTTGTCTACAGAATTTTATGGAAATTGCAGTGGATCTTATTTTCCTTTGACAAATATCAAAAAGTTAGTTGAGACATTTAGAAAAAGATGAGTTATTTATTCATGTGAGGCATTTAATTGTTTTAGTAAGAGCTTTGAATCCCTGGTTTATGAGTAGGTTAAATAACTTTTTATGACTTTTCTGGTCAGATAATAACTAATTAAATGCATGAGTCAAAAGTTCCTGCCATGTTAATGTATCCTGGCCATAATAGCATAATAATAGATAAATAAAAATAAATAAAACAATGTTTTATTTCTTTTATGAGCACTAATTTCCTATGCACGTACCTATTTCTCTTTTTCAGAAATGCACATTAATTGGATTTTGGATTTCTAAAAAAAATCATATTTATGACTGGTAAGATTCATGATTTTGCTTTGTTTATAATTGTAAAGAATAATGGGGAAATTGGTTTTTTTAACTTTATCTCAGTTATATAACACCATTCATAGATGATGATCTTTATTTATTTATTCATTTATTTATTTTTGGGGTCACACCTGGCAGCACTTAGGGGTTACTCCTGACTATATGCTCAGAAATTGTGCTTGGCAGGCTTGGGGGACCATATGGGAAGCCGGGATTTGAATCACCATCCTTCTGCATGCAAAGCAAATGCCCTACCTATCTCTCGGGCCCACCTTACATCATGATTTTAAGCTCAAGATTACATCAAAACTCAATTCTTTTTAAAGGGGTGGGTTACACCTGGCAGTGCTCAGGGGCTGCTCCTGGTTCTGCGCTCAGAAATCTCTCCTGGTAGGCACTGGGGACCATATGGGATGCCAGGATTCGAACTACCATCCATCCTGTGCAAGGCATACTCCCTACCGCTGTGCTATCTTTCTGGCCCAATTCCATATATTTTCAATGTTGTCCTTCTAGTAGAAACATGTCAATTTAGATATCAATGTGGATTTAAACCTACTTACTATTCATAAAAAAACAGATAACAGAATATCAACTCACAACAGATTGCTTATCAAACCTTCTAACAATGACTTAATGACTTTATTGTGAAATACATTAATTTTCACACATTTTCTTGTTACTGTCCTTAAAAATAATGTTATTACCAAATATATGAGAATGGGTTGGAATATAGGACAATAGTGAAGGAATTTTAGATTGGTGGTAAGGCTGGTCTTGGAACAAATGTATTATGGACAGTTACTTAAATAAAGTATTTATAAAAAAATAAAATTGTGTCAAAAATTGCCTTTCTATTCTATTCATCTTTTAATAGTTGATATTTCTTATAATTTGTCTGTGATGTTAAAATGTTCTGTGATGTTAATAAGCATCTTTCCATATATTGATGGTGACTGTGGTGCATATAATCGATTTCTTTATAAGTACATCTGTATTTATAATGAATTATCAGTCATTTTATATGAATATGTAATGATTAACTCAAGTTAAGCATGTCAAAGTTTATTATTATTATTTTTGTCAAACAATGTTAATCTCTTAACTCTATTTAGTTGATTCTTAGTGGACACAGACTCTTATAGCCCCTGGTCAGCCATAAGAGGAGTCTGTTGGTTAAGAGGTTAGTACAGAGAGGCCACTTGTAACTGCTGTTTGGGGGTAGTTAGTTTAAGACTACATAAACACACACACACACACACACACACACACACATACCAGCTGAAGTGCAGGGTTACTGCCTCTACCAGACTGCTCCTGCTGAATAATTGCTGCTGAACTGTTGGAGAAACTGCTGGCTTCTCTGTTTCTGTCTTCTTTGCTGCCTCTCCTAGTTTTCCCTTTTCTCTGGTCCTCTTCCTGGTTGACTCCTTGCCCTGGTCCCAACCTTAGTCCCTTCTTTCCCTCTCTCATCATTGGGGGATGGCTGTAAGGACCCTGGCCTCCCTGCTTTGCCTCTCTCTCTATTAATCAGTTTCTAAACCTCTCTTGTTGAGGAATTGTTTGGCCCTGACCCTTGATGGCATTTTTGCTTACTTAGTCTCATAAACAAAAAACTTTATTGATCTATAAATAAATAACTAGACCTCATCTAAATTTTGAGAACAGATCATTCTTCTTACTTTCAGAACTTGTTATGTAACCAATTTTTTAAAATACTTTTTATTGTGATCCAAGAGGATTACAAATCTTTCGTAGTAATATTTTAGGTACATAGCAGTATTGAAGCCAGGGAATTCCCACCACCAGTGTTGTCCTCCCTCCAACCTTGTTCCCAGCATGCATCCCATATCTTCTTCTTTTGCCCCCAGGGCTGCTAGTATAAGTGGTTCCCTCTGTGTCTAGTTTGTTGTAGAATGGGTATCGATTCTGTGGTCTCTGACTTTGGACGTGGTGCTTAAAACTGATTATTTTATTTTCTACTCAGTATTCATACAACTGTTTGGTCTTAGTACCATTCATTTTTTCCCCCTCAATTTATGAGGTAGAACAATAAGACTCAAGTTATGTGGTTCTGTTTGAAGGGAAATAAAAAGAAAAACAAAAACAAAACAAAACAAAACAAAAAACAAACAAAAAGTACCCCCCAAAAGCAAAGATAAACAAAAAATCTGTGAATGGTCCACCTAGAGGTTTATAAATATTAATTTAAGAGAAGAGAGGGGATAAGGAAGAAAAACATCGATAAAGGACAAAAAAAAAAAAAGAACAGGCAAACAAGATAACAAAAACAAACAAAAAACAAAAACTATAATGACAAAAAATTAAAAAACACCATCACAATGCAGACAACAACCAAACGATAATCATGACTCCAAAATAAAACAAAAAAAAGAAAGAAAGAAAAAAAAAGAAAAAGAAAAAAAGAATTGTGCTTCCTCCCCCCCCCCTCTCTTTTGCAAAGTCATGGTAAATATTAGGGAGATTAGAAAGGGAATCTCTTGGCTTAAGAGATACAGAGTTTCTCCACCCTTGAAGCATACTGTCATGGTAATAACTCCAGGATCTGTACATGCTCTTTTACTTTCCCCTAGGCCTTTTTGTGTTGTCTGGAAACTTTCTGCTCAGTCGTGGATGATAAAATCAGGCCTTTCTAACTAGAGATCTTGGTATTTGCACAAGTCATAAATGGAGCCTATGATAGAGTCTTTCTTTATGGTATGTAACCAATTTTGATTTGATTAATCCCATAGTACTTCAAGTATCTTTTTTTTGTTTTTGTTTTTGTTTTTGGGTCACACCCGGCATCACTCAGGGGTTATTCCTGGCTCTATGCTCAGAAATCGCTCCTGGCAGGCTCGAGGATGCCAGGATTCGAACTGATGACCTTCTGCATGAATGGCAAATGCCTTACCCTCCATGCTATCTCAAATTGAATTACTTCAAGTATCTTTAGATACAGAATTCCTCAGTCTTGCTGATACCTGTGAAAGCTATTCATTTTTAAAAAACACTGGTTTATAACCTTATGCAAACTTCAGGTGCACAACGTTATAAATCAATAACTATATAAAGTACATTAGTTTTTCTAACAAGGTCTAATTCCAATTTTTCACCTCGCAATTGGCCCTAATTATCTTAATAATTTGCCCCACTGTCCACTCTCTGCTCTGGTAATCTCTATTTTGCTTTAATAATCAAATAGTTTGTGTGTGAGTGTGTGTGTGTGTGTGTGTGTGTCCACTATTGTTTTGTTATGTCTTAATATGGATAGAATCATAGTGTCTTTATCTCTGAATTACTTAACTTAGCATTATATACTATAGACTGGTTCTAGTTAAGTAATGATATTTATAAATGAATTTACAAATTAAGAGCTTAAAAACAACAATCTACTAGTTCTGTATTGATAAACTAATTGTGGAGTTTAGTACATAGATATATTCATGAAGTTCCAGTTATGTTTTAGTTTAAATTAGATTAGATTAAATTAATTAAATTAAATTAAATTAGATTAAATTCATGTCACCTAAGCAATTTATTAGGAATCAATAACAACATTTATACTTAATGTTCCACCAATTCTTTTAAGAATAGTCCTGCCTTTCTAGGTAATTTAGACTTCATACAGATTGGCATTGGAGTAATGAGAAGTGTCCCAAAAGCAAATTTTAAAACAGCAGGAAATAAGAACTCTAGGACACACACACACACACACACACACAAACAGTCTTGCAAGTGTCTACTATAATGTATATAGCATGTAATATTCAGCAAAACAATCAGTTGATGCTAGAAGAATAACTCTCCTTTCTAAGTGCAAAGTTATCTTCTTGAAAAGCATAAGGATGGGAGATATATTTGCTGCCATCTTTGGGAAATACACTCTTCTACAATTTATAAATTAGATCAGAAGTCAAGTTACCAAAAGCTTAATTGTTTAAAGATAAGAACAAAAGATTATATGTTTTTTATTTTACTGTACTTAGTAATTAGTAAGAACTATTGATTTATGCTTTTAAATTTTAATAGTGATATTTGAAGAATTATGGATAACTTTTGAGAACTTTATAAAGTTCTTGACTTTCAAATCTTTCCTCCAGCTCTTCATTTTACCCTTAATTTGCACAAGTCCTCTTCATCTCCCTCACAGCTTCATTCCTTTTCTCCCATCTTTTCAGGTCATTTGTCTCATCTGTCAGCCCTCATTACCTTTTTTCTTTACAATGACAGCTCCAGTAAAGGACTCAGTGTTAATTGTATTTTTCCATTCTTCTCCCAGCAGCTGCATTTACTCATTTTTTATTTTACACAACCTTCCCATAGTACTTACCACATTGCTTATTTATATTATTTGCTTTCTATGCCCCTTACCAGACAGAACAGTTGGAGGTCAAATGCAATGTCTTGTTCATTTTTATAGCTCCATTACCAGGCTTGACTTGCAGTAGACCATCAATAAATGTTTGCCTATTGAATTACTTATGAGTCAAAGTCATCTTGATAGCTTTTAGTGTAGGTCCAGAAACAAGTATATGAGATTTAGCAATAGTAAATATAAATTTTATGATTTCAGCTAAAATGATTTAGTGTATTTGAGAATGACTAAGTTTATTGGTAATTCATGTAAAAAAAGTTCTCCTGAGATTTTTGAATAATAGTCATGAATTAAAAAAATAAAGCTTACCAAGGGTAGGTTTATGGATTATGTGGTATAATATGTTTGACATAGAAATACCTAAATATGATCCTCAGTATCATCTAGTTCTCCTGAGAAACAGTGGGAATAGCTTCCAGTTCTAATCTAAAGTGGGTCCTATAAAATATATGAAGAATAATTTGCAAGTAATTGATTAGTAACACGAGGAAGAATCAGCTGATGAAAGAACACATATTCTTGGTATGTTCTTTGTAAGTTTGTTGTTTGAGACATATCTGTGCTCAAGGCTTACTTAGGATGCTTTGCTCAAGGGTCACTCAGGTGGTGGTCAAGTGACAACTTGTGATGCCAGGTCCTAAACCAAGGTCTGTCATGTGCCAGACAATCACCTTAACCTATGTAGTATCTCTTCAGCTCTGAGTATGCATATTCTTTGGAATCTACAAAACATCCATGGGTGCCTATCTACTATGACATGGGTCTAAACTGTAAATTCACTGATCCTTCTCTCACTAAAGAACCCAGTGTCACAGTTAGGTTTTGGGTCTCAAATTAGATTTAATGTTAATGTTTAATGTTGATTCAGAATAATTAACAATTCAAAAACAGTCTTGAAAGCTTTGACCAGTTCCTTCCTAATATAAAATTATTTATGGCAAAAAATGTAGGTACTATAGGGAACACTAGAAGGAAGATTTATAATGTTAGTTATGGAAGTTTTCTTAAGGAAACAGCTTCACTTTAGTTTTACATTTGTGAAATGACTTAATTTAGGGGGTTGGTCTTTCTGTTTTATGTTAGACTTCTCGACTCTTTGCCAAGAATTTTTTTATGTTTCAGATCAACTACAAATTCACAGTATTTTGATTGCTACTTCGATGCACACAATTACTACATAGTACCCGCATTGCCTTTAATGACTTAGTGTTAACATTTAGTTCAGTGTGCCCTGAACAAAATCAATCCCATTGCATTTAAAATTTACAGTTCAGTGACTATATTCCACACTGTAAGTTCTGGTTTACATAAGAACCATCTCAGATCAAGGTTCTCTTTACATTAATTCTTTTAAACTTTATTTATATTCATTTATTTAGATTTTTGGACTGTGGCTATATTGACTCTTGGCTCTGAACTCAAACATAACTCTTGTGTGGGGCTCATGGGATCACTTAAGGTGGTGGGTATTGAACCCAGATCAATTGCATGCCAGACATGACAATCACTATGCCCTCTTCAGCTCTGTTTAATCTTTATAATAGTGAGTGGAAAATACATGTCTTCTGGCCTTTCCTTCTATGACTGAGTAGATCACAAATGATGAACCTACTTGAGCATTCCTTGAACAATCTCCCTAAACATTTCAGTGTCTCTTTAAAAGCAAGTCGGGCATTTCTAAAACAGCTGATTGTAGTTTGATCAGCTAAACAATTAGATACATTTTTACATTGAGGTGCATTATGTAATGCAGAAGTTCTGCTTGATAAGAAGCCAGGGAGATAATATAAGTGCTAAGGTACATGCTTTCCAGGAAGTCAATGCCTTTCAATCTCTGGCAGTGGCACCAGAAAGTCTCCTAAATTCCAATGGGATGGCCTGGATAATCCCCAGGAGCTGAGCAGTAACTGCATTCTTGGACCCTCATCACCATCCTGCTAAGATGAAAATTGTCAGAGAGGCCCCTGAGCCTCTGAAGTATCACTTTGGGGCGCCATTCCTGGAAAAAATATTCTTCTTGGTGAAATCCTGTTTATAAATTCAGCCTAATCCAACTTTATTTACCACCAAACCACATCCTTAGTATCCATTCTCAGTCATGTGCTTCAGGTTTCTCTTTGTATATGAAGGAAAACTCAAACAATTCTTTCAAAACATAGCACATTTTATTGTGGGTCACATTTTGCGTCTCACAAGAGCTTATAATGTTGTTCCAGTATCTGTCAGCAAATCTAGTCAGGCAGAGATGATAATTCAGTTTAAGTCTGGAGCTATGGTGAAACTGGACTGATTCATTGCTAAGAAGAAATGGAGAGTACAGTTTCAAAAGAAAAATTTCCATTTAAAATAAAAAAAAGCATACTATTGATAGAGTTGTTAACATACAAACTATACTTAATCAAGACATAATTAATAAATTCACTCATAGAAAGTATTCTATGAAGAAACCTACATTGGATTGTAAAGATGAATTCCACGTTCAACTAGTCATCATTTTTTTCCCAGCAAACATTGATTCAGCAATATGTACAACTCGTACATTACAATTAAGAAAATGTGTTGGGGCTGGGAAGACAGCTCCATAGTCTGTGCACGTGCTTTGTATGCATGACTTGCATTGTGGGTTTTATTTCTGGTACTGATTAGTCCCTCAAGAATTGCAGGGAGCTAATCCCAAGCACAAAGCCAGTAAAAGTGCATGAGTTAGGCTGAGTGTGAACCAAAAAACCAAACCAAACCAACCAACAAAAACAATGTTCTTTGCACTGTGTGTGCTTTTTGTTGTTTGAGATTACAGCTCAGAGGATCATATAAAACAAAAACATAATTAGTAATTTAAAACAGCTAATATGGGAATAATAGAACAACTGCCAAGAAAATGAACTAAGTTTTCCAAGGCTTTTTTATACTCTTAAGGAGTGTGGTTTTTGAAAATAATATAAAAAAGCAAAAGAAAGAAGAAAGTATTCTTTTTACTGCCCTTAGCTCAATTCTTTTTTTTTTAATATGTATTAATGATACTTTTTATTTAGGAATTTTGATTGAATTTTTCATGGTTGTTTAAGGCTTAGGAGCCTAAGCTCCTTATTCTTTTTTTTAAATATAATTTTTATTTTAATCATAGTGGCTTACATATCACTGACAATAATATTTTAGGTATATATTAACATAAAATCAGAGAAATTCCCATCACCGAATTGCCCTCCCTCCACCTCCATTCCCGTCCTACTTCCCATATCCTCTTCTCTCACCCCCCGGGCTGCTAGAATAAGTGGTCCCCTCTGTGCCTAGCTTACTACTTAGTGGTCTTACACCTGTTTGGTCTTGGTACCTCCCTTATTTCCCCCCCCCCCAATTGGGAGGTGGGACTAGATAGTT
>PVKC010030724.1:0-14745 GCA_004027635.1 Crocidura indochinensis
GCAAGACAGACAGACACCTTACTACTGGTGTCACCGCTCCGGCCCCTACTTTTAATATTTTTTAGAAAACATTTTGTCAGACCAAAAATGAAGTTAAGAAACAAATTAAAGTTATTACTTTGGAAAAATCTTGCTTGACTGTGAACGCATTGCTCTTGTTATATTTTGAGTGTCTTGTTTTCTAAGTAGAATGAACAAAAACACAATAGCATTCTTGAAAGGGAATTATTTCAAGAATTATATCAATAGTATTGAAATTGAAAATAATATTGAATTGAAAAACAATTGAAATTATCCTGATATGATTAAGAATGTCAGTTTTTATATAGCTTGATTTCATGGCTCATAAGAGCTGACTGACAATAATTAAATCTCCAGAAAAATTTAATTCCCTCAATGATGATTGGTCAATTTATATTGAGAATATTACCAACAAGAGATGGCATATTATTATCCATAATTAATGTATTATTTTCCTATAGGGATATTTACACATAAATTAAAATAAGAAACTATCCTGATTACCATGAAAACAGAAAAAAAAAACAAGACAGTAAAGTCTGATATCACCACACCCACTTTAGAGTGGCTTTTATAGTATATTCCTGAATTCAGAATTTCTTTTTTATAGATATACTAAAGATACAGTAATTGTCTTTAATTTTTCTTTTATTTTTGAAAAATACTGCAACATTTTTTAAATGAATGAAATAACATTTTAAGTGTTTCTATCACTCACTCTTTAAGGACTTTTATTTTAATTTAAGTCTGTTTACTCTTTAATCTTTCTCTCAAATAAGATACATGCTACAAGTACAAACTTAGCATTTGTTATACATTCAACACCAAGATCGAATTTGTACTGATCATTCCTTTATTTGGTTACTCAAAATATTTTTTAAAAATTAACTACAGTTAAAGTAGGCCAAAGAATATTTGCTACATGATTTCAAATGAAAGAATCTGGTAATGCCTGGATTTTTATCTTCAGGCAGATATTATCTCTAAGACACACAAGTTAATTTGTTCCTGTTGAAGAATAGTAAGCAACAGAGTTTATTTATAATTTCTTGCAAAGTCAAGATTTATTTTCTTTTTTGAAAATTTCATACCAAAAGTCACTTTTTTGGGACACAGGTTTTGCTTTTCTTAACCTCTTTAATGTTTAAAAAATAGGATGGATATTGGGGACGGCGAGGTGGCGCTAGAGGTAAGGTGTCTACCATGCAAGCACTAGTCAAGGAAGGACAGTGGTTTGATCCCCCGGTGTTCCATATGGTCCCCCCAAGCCAGGGGCAATTTCTTAGCGTTTAGCCAGGAGTAACCCCTGAGCATCAAATGGGTGTGGCCCGAAAAACCAAAAAAATAAAAAAATAGGATGGATAATGTCAATTTAATGATCTACTTAATTTTTTAAAATATTGTACAAGTTCTTATAATGTTGATAAGGGTATATGTATGCCATACATTATTGCGCATGCATTAGATAGTTATACTATATTTATATAAACATGTGTTTATGATCTCCATTGGGATATTATTTTTATGTGAAGCTGTATATTTCCCCCATGAAAGTGTAGGCTATATCTTTCACACCCCAGAGAAGTACACATAAATTCACTGGTGAGTCTAAATTGTTTCATCTGAGTGATTGTGACTGTGGAAAAACTTCTTGTTCCAGACTGGTTACCTCCTTGCATCCTAATTTATCAAGATATACTCCTACCAATTCAAATTTCATCTAGATTAAACCAAATAAAATGGGAAAAAATGAAGAAATGTGGTACACTCTTTTTATTCGGGAAACATTTCTGCTTTTATGTGATTTTCATTGTATTTTCAACAAATTTTATCTATTAAAAGTGACTGATCATATTTTCTTTGACTTAAATTGAGAGTTTCCGAGAATCTACCACTTGATTGCCAGTGAAGACTGTTTCTAAACAAAAAGACATCTTAGGGGAAATGTAGTTCCCTGTGCAAAGTTGTTCTTCCTTCTTGCAGATACATAACTAAATTGTAGAGAAAAAAAATTTCATGTGAAAAAGTTGCAGGTAAATATGGCAAGTAGTTCCAAGTTCTGAGGTCTTAAAATTTTTAGTTTAATTCTGATTTCCAAAACCATTGTGAATTAACTAAATTGACTATCATATGACAAGAATCCCTCTAATTACAGGTTTTATAGGATTTTCCCTCTTTATTTGAGATTTTTTTTTCTAGCAGTATGACTTTCAATTTTATTTGCTTCTATCTGTTCCTCTAGAGCTCAACCATTGATTTTTTTATGCCTGTGGTCCCTTGTTTTGGAGGAAGAAATCTCTATTGCTACACTTTGTTGTAGGAATTACCCTTAATAATTTTTTTCCCAAATCCTGAGGTACAGACTTGATTCTTTCCAAAGGAACTCATAATAAACTAACTGTTCTCCCTTCTTTTCCAAAGGAAGTCTTGATAAAACAACTGTTCAAGCAAAATTGGTGTCCATTTTCAGATATTTGCTATCTCCGCTTCTGAAGGTGAAGAGTTTCTCCTGTAATTATCTACATTTTAACTTTCTCAGGAAATATTTTTATTAGATACATTATTTTGTTATGCATACAGATAAGTGGCAAGTCTCATGCATTTACTATTTTGCCAACTTGTCAGAGTGGAATATTGTATATAGAATCTTATATGTGTATTTTAAATACAAATTAATTTTTAAGGAATATGTGAATTTATCTAATTGTATATATTTACCTGTTATATGTTTTATTATTTGAGAATGTAAGAAAACTTTCTTCCTGTCTCTTGCAACATGGAATTCAATGGAATTTTTATTTTAGCAGTAAATATTTTATTTTAGCTTTAGAAAACAGAGCTATACGACCCAACTCCAAAGTGAAAATACACTGTCTCAGTCCCACATCTCGTACCCCGGCATGAAGGTGCTACCACCACTCCCGATGACTCATTTTATGTGGAGCTTATTTTCACACTCCCCTAAATCTGGACTGTGCCAGGCTATTAATATTCAGCTCCAGTAGGACCTTTAGCTTAAGGACACTACCTGATCTCTTGCTCTACAAACCATTTCTCAAACCGAATAGGACCACAGTGAGGGATGAAAATGTGCCCTGGATATCACCCCTGCCTCAAGAATATCTCAAAAGACTTAATGGGGACATCTGTAATTTCATTGTATGTTTAACCTAAATAGTTATACCTCTTAGTGTGTATATTCACAAGGTAAAGGTAGCCTACTCCATCACCTATTTTTATTTAATATATATATCTATAATTTAATATATATTTAATTAATAATATATAATTTAACATATACAATATACATAATTTTGCTTGAAATATATATACTTATATTTTAAATATATATACTTCTATTTAATTTCTTTTGTTTTGTTTCTGCTTGGTACGAAATTCTAGAGGAAAAATTCTTGCTTGGGATAAAAGCTCAAGTCAAAACCAAAGCACAGAGATTGTGCAGCCTGTTTATTCTTACTCTCCTCCTCCCACGGGTCAATACACCAGTAATTTAATAAGGCACCATTTCCTTTTGTATGGGCATACAACCAAAAGGGAAATGTTTCAGATAGAAACAAGCCCTTATCTACTAGGTATAAGAATCCATAAATTTAAGAATACAGGGGCACCTACCACCATAAACATTTGTCATGGAGACTTGATTTAGACTCCATCCAACCCTGAATCCCAGACCCTAACTGTCGAACTGACATAGTTTCCTGCAACAACACCAGGAATCAAACAAAGTCCAGGAAGAGCCTAATACTGCTCAGGCACCAACTTGCACCAGGTTGATATGATACCCTGACGAAGAGGAAACAACAAACTGATCTAATAGCAGATTGCCCTACCTCATCACCTAACGGTAAGATGAAATCAGAACACACTTTATACTTTGATCTGTGCAAAAACCAAGATCACTAATTATAGAAGACTGACTTTGACAACCAGACTGAGCAGACACATTGTGGGACCAACGAGAAAGATCCGAGTCTAGGCTTTGGCCTAGGATTTGTGCAGATCTCTAATTCCAGAGATCTGACTATGACAACCACGACTAACCAGAACTTCTGAACCATAAGACTCTATTCCTAGGATTCATTCTAGGATCTGTGCAAAACTAAAACCAATAATTACAGAAGATGACAACAATAACCATGATGGAGCAGAACTTTTGGATCCATAAATTAAGAATGTATCCTAGATTGTGTCCTATGATCTGTGCAAGTACCAGGATCTCTGAATACAGAGGACTGAATTTGACAGCCACACTGAGCAGAACGTCTTCTGGAACCATAAAAAGACCTTAGGGTTAGACAATGAGCATGTCCAGAGTCTGTAGTTGTTCCCATTACAGTGTGCTTCAAGGGTGGAGAAAAGCTGTATTTTTTAGTGTAAGTGAATTTCCTTTCTACTTTCTCCAATACTTACTCTATATAAAAACACAAAAGAGAAAAAAAAACCTTGCCACACAAGCCCCCCATTCTTTTTTTTTTCCTTTTTATTTTTCCCTTTTTTCTTCTTGGTATTGTTTTGTTGTTGTATTTTTGCTGATACTGTGTTTTTTGTTGTTGCTTTTTTTTTCTTTTTTCTTTTCCTTTTAAATTTATAGCTTCTTGAAGGGCTACTTGCAGTTTTTGTTTTCTTTTTCTAAACACAACCACAGAACTTGAATCACCTTGTTCTGCCTCATAAATTGAGGGGGAAAAGGTGTATGATATCAGAAGCAAACAAACACTCCCTTAACACCAACCCAAATTCAACAACAGAATCAAGACCTCCAATCTACACAAAGAGGACCAGTTACACTAGCAGTCAGGGGCAAGGGAGGTGGTACAAGATGTATGCTGGGAACAGGGGTGGAGGGAGGACAATACTGTTGGTGGGAATGGTCCTAATTTACTGTCACTATGTACCTAAATATAAAATGAATGACTTGTAATTCACATTGATCATAATAAAATTATTTAAAAAAGAAAAAACAGAGCTACAAATTATTAAGTGCAATATTGTCGATTTAAGAATATTTCTCTAAGGCAGAAGATGTTTGGTCAATCACACAAAAAATGTGTAGTTATTTTTTACTGGGTAGTCAATGCAGGCCCTTGTTTTATACATTTTGTATTCTAAAGGTCAAATAAATTAAGTACTACATTCACAAAGTTTCTTAAAATTATCAATATAAAATAAAAAGATTTGCCTTTTTATCTTTAAATATGAGGTATGGAAACAGTTACTCTGTTTTGACAATAAGCTAATTACATTAAAAAAACTTTCTTGGAAAGAAAAGGCAGAGAGAGAAGTGTGTAGGCAGTGACAGAAAAGATAACAGTACCTTCTATAGTGACAAAACAGAAAAGAGAAATACCACCTCGCTAGAAGTAAACTACTCTTGAACAAAAAGACAGCTTGGGGTCTGGAAAGATAGAACAGCTGGCAGGGAGCTTTCTTCTGCAATTGATCTCGGTTTGATCCCCAGCATGTCTCTTATTTAAAATGAGCATAGAGAATAATACAACCAAATACATGAAACCAAATACATGAAAACTTCCTATATTCACCAATCCCTACACCATAACTAATTAGTAGTTGTAATATTAATTTTTCAAACAAAATACATGAAAATATGAAACCAAATACATGAAAACTTCCTATTTTCATCAATCCCTATACCATAACTAATTAGCAGTTGTAATATAAATTTTTCAATTTTCATTAATTCATTACAAAAACATGGTATTTTCATGAAGACAAGCTTTATGCTTCTAGCAATTTGAAAAATCATGTTGAAAATACTGACTTAAGTTTGCACATAGTAACATTGAATGAATTGCAAATATTTAATGGAAACTAAAATCTGAATGTCCTCTAAATAGAAAAATACTGATGTATCCCTCTTTTTAATAATCAATTCTTTAATCAATTAAAAAGAATAAAGTCTTCAAAAAAAAAAACAAAGAAAAAATGGGGCTGAAGAGGTGGCGCTAGAGGTAAGGTGTCTACCTTGCAAGCGCTAGCCAAGGAAGGGCTGTGGTTCCATCCCCCAGTGTCCCATATGACCCCCCCAACCCAGGGGCAATTTCTGAGTGCTTAGCCAGGAATAACTCCTGAGCATCAAACGGGTGTGGCCCAAAAAACCAAAAAAAAAAAAAAAAAAAGAAAAAAATAATTAAGTATTCAGGTCACTGTAAACATTTTTAATAAAACGAAAAACATTTTAGCTAGTTTATTTCCACACATCATATTCATAAAGCAAATGTCAATAAGATTGAGCAAAAATTCGTATTCTAAATAAATCTATCATAGTCTGATATTCTAATTAATATTTAGACATGTTAGATAAAATTAAATTACTCATATGTTAATATATATAGTATAGTAGCAAAAGAAAACCAACCACAAAACATAAGAGATAATAGTTTCTTTATCTCAGTATAGAGAGCTTGCACTTCTCTCCTTTCTCTCTCAAGTAATGCAACTATATTGCAGTACTTCTGAGTGAAGTGGTTTGGATAATCTTGTTCCCAAAATAAATAAGCAACATTTTTACATTAATTTCAGAAAATATGTATAGAGAATGATCTTGTTTTACAATCATACATTTTACCCGTAAAACACTTCAGAACATCTAGAAATACTTGAAAAATACTTACATTGTCAACTTTGCATACTTAACATTGTCAAATGTGTATGAAGAATGAAATGCACCTGTAGAACAATGATAATAATAAAATAAGCCATTCAAAGAATCAACTTCCTGTAGTATCTTCTTTTCTTCTACATACTCTTTACTACTCTAATCTACTGAAAAAAACATAATCTGTGACACAACATTCTTTCTACAAATCTTGCTCTTACAATTCAATATTCAAAAGCCTTTGAGAAAACACAGATCCTCTTTAAATTCTGAGGACATTATGACAAGCTTCTCTAACAACTACCTCCTTACTTCTAAAAATCCTTGACACAACAAAATGACTTTCCTTAGCAAAAGAAGTTTGAGAGAATCTGTTTACACATTGGGAGCAATTTTATAAATGGTCTGTAAATCTTGGTAAAAGGTTGTAGGCATCTTTTTTACACATATGGATCACTGTATACTTGCTGTTTTTTCAAGATTAAAATAGAACAAAAACAGCACATTGGTAGGCTACTGACATCTCCACTTAATCTCTTTTAAGTACAAGCTAAATTTTAGCTGGGTCTATAAAGAGATCACACAGTGCTGATCTCAGGCTCCAGGAATTAATCAATTTATGATTGAAATCACGATACTGGAACTATGACTGTTTCTATTCTTTCACCATCTTGTGGTGTCAAGAACACTTGAGTATCAGCAATATTTAAAGATCTTAATTTTTCTTTACTTTTTTAAATATAATTTGTTTTTAATGCACCATGGTTACTAATATGAAAGTAACTGGATTTTAGCCATAAAAATGCACACCTCCATCACCAGTGCTACTTTCCCTCAATCATTGTCCTTCCATTTCCTACCTCACCCCTCCCTTCCTATCTTTAAGAAAAGCATTGTATTTCTCTCTCTATCATTGTCATGGTAGATATGAATGTAGCTATTTCTCTAACCACACTTACCTTTTTACTTACAAACATAATCTTTGTGATTATGTTTTCATGGGCTGGTATTTCCAGTCCTCATCTCTATTGTCTCTGGATATTATTATTATATTCTTTTATTTTTCTTAAATCCCACATGAGTTAGACTTTTGTGTGTTTATCTCTCTTCCTCTGATGTATTTAACACAACAGTCTCAAATCCAAAGGAAAATTGACATGACGTATCAATAGAGGAACAGAAAGCATTTGATAAGGTCCAACACCAATTCATGATAAAAACTCATAACAAGATGGGAATGGAAGAAACTTGTTTCAATATCGTCAAGACCATTCATCACAAGCCCGTGGCAAATAATATACTTAATGCTGTCAGCACTGTTAACATAGTCCTCATAATTTCTTCCTAATAGAATGGTAGCCTAGAATTCTCAAAGGCTCCTTCAACCACAGTAATCAGAACTACATTCTATCCATAGAAAGTTGATAGAACATCACTTCTTCTGGAATGAAATAAAACATTTTATCTTCTGTTGATGAGGGCAGAATTTTGGCCATATCCTTGTTCATTATCTCTTAGACCATCTGATGCCTCCAAAAGTATAGCTTGTATCATTCTTATAGGTCAGTATGCCCAATTTTATTGCAGTCTTCTGAATTTCCCCCAACTATTGTTTTCCAATGAAAGGCCAATTACACAAGATACAATCACTAACTTTTGTATAGATTTATTACTTGTGTACCATAAATTTTATCCTTTTATCCATTTTATACATAGTCCCAGCAGAGCTCAAGAGCTAAAAGAATACTCACAGAAGGTGTATGTGTGTGTGTGTGTTTGTGTGTGTGTGTGTGTTTTGTGGGAAAGGGAGCACTGGATGGTACTTCCCCTGGCACACTTAGAATTATTCAAGAATCAATGTTCAGAGAGAGCTAGGATTGCAAATGTGTGGGTAGGGAGAGGGTGCATAAAATCAGAAATGTGGCCTCGTACTTGAATATTCTCCATGTCTTACCATTTCAACCTTAATGATTTTTGTTTGTTTATTAGTTTCACATTCAGCAGTACTGAGAGCTTAATCCTAGTTTTGCATTCAGGGATCACTCCTGGAAGCTTCAGGGACTGAATCTAGGTTGACTGCATTTTAGATAATTCTCTTATCCACTTTTATCTCTCTAGCCCTAATTAGTGCTATACAATTATAAATAATAATTATAGGTATTTTCATACTTCCAAAAGAAGAAACTCGCATTAGCTTTTGTTTCATCATTTACAACTCTTTTAAGATCTAATTTACAGTCAGTCTCCAAGGACTTCTGAAAATTGCAGAGAATTTTTGTGTTTTATTTTATTTTAATTCTATTGAAACAAATGTGATTTAAGTAGTTCTTCATAGTTGGATTTCAGACATACTATGAATCAGAGCCAATCCTACCACAAGTGTCCACCTTCTATTACTGATCCTACCTGAATCAATAATTGTACTCCACCCTAGGGTGTGACCTAGTGATACTATATTGGATTATTCCTTACTTGGCATTCTGCTGTCACCCTAGGATGGTACCTGATTCTTGTCCATAAAAGCAAGGGTCTGAGGAAGGCTGGGGCTCATTCTTAGGTCTTCTACTGAGCTGCACTCCATCTTAAGAGCAGAAAGTTTTTTTGGTTTGAATTCCTTGCTTGAGCACTAGATTTTCTGAACCCATTCTTGTACCATTTCACTGTGTGAATTATTTCCTGCAGATCTCTACAACTGGAACTGTCCCCCCTCACCTAATAGAACAGGGGAATGGAAACTGCCTTTCTTGGAGCTCAGTGGTGGAATCAAACCTTAACCAATCTCCTAGAGAACGTGACACCTCACCTCCCTCCACTAATGTACCCCAGGTGTATACCACTCCCTTGCTCCCCAGCCTATCAGTATTACAGGCTATTGTAAGATTTAGATTTTTTTAAGTTTGTCTCTAGATTCAATTGTTGTTGCCTATGGCTTGGTTATTTAGCTTCATCCTTTTATAACATAATCAATGTACCTGAGATCGCTTGAGCCCTGAATCCCATCCTTTCATATTTGTGTTTCTCTTCTCAGTTTTTTTCTGTTTCCTCTTTATACTCCGGAGTCAATGGTGTTTAAGACAACTACCATCTAGACCATTGTTTCTACATGCAAATATTCTAAAGACTATATTGATAAGTAATTTATCTTTCATCTTCTGGCAGACATTATTTAACACAATATCTTCCGGTTCCACCCAATTATGTTGCTGCAAAATGCATGATTGCATCATTCCTTGCAGCTATGTATTATTCCATTTTATATGAGTACCACATCTTCATGACCCACTCATCTTTTGTTGGACATTTAGGTTGATTCCAATCTTAGCTATTGTACTGAGTGCTGCAATGAATAGTGGCGTGCATACATCATTTTGGAAGAATGTTTTTCTGTCCTGGGGATAGATATCCAAAAGAGGGTTTGCTGAGTTTTATGGCAGCTTAATTTTGAATTTACTGAGAATTCTCCATACTGTTTTTTGTTAGGTGTTGGATCAAATAGCATTATTACCATCAATGGATGAGAATTACTTTCTCAGAACATCCCACCAACAGAGGCTGATTACAGTATTTTTGATATGTGCTTTCCACACTGGTCTGAGATGATATCGCATTGTTGTCCTGTTTTGTATTTCCCTAATGATAATGTGATAATGAACATTTTTATGTGTCTGTTGGTTATCTGTTGATCTCCCTCAGAAGAGTGTCTGTTCTTTTCCTCTCCCAATTTTGATCGGGTTGTTAGGTTTTGTGGACTTAATCTTTCTAAGTAGTTTGTATATCATTGTTATAAACCTTTATCTGATGTTTTGAATGCAAAATTTTTCTCCCAATCATTTTACAGTTTTCTAATTTTAGCAATATTTATTTTGCCATTGTATGTGGTTTAATAATTTTAGGATTCATCAATACTATATTTTTCACTGATACCCATTTTTGTTGCTATGTAATGTTATATTTTTATGATACATTCCCTTATTTTCCCCACAGCCATCACTTAATATTAAATATGTTAATTCCATTATATTGCTATTGTGAATATTGCTGCTTCATGTAAGACTAAACATTCTAAATTGGCATGTTTCCTTACTATAAATACTGAGGTAAGATTTTTAATTACGTTTTGACTTAATTTTATTTCTGAGAATGCAACTAATTGTTTTTCATAGTGTTTGCTCCTGGCTTAGGGGACCATATGGGATGTCGCAGATCTAACCATGTCCATTCTAGGTTAATGCATGCAAGGCAGACACCACTGTTTCGACCCCAGTTGTTCATTCTTAGTTATAGAGTTTGGATAGACATTTATTTAAATAAGATATATAAGCATATGAAAGATGACAAGGATCATTATTCACTAGATATACAAAAAGACATAAAATATTACGACTCAAAAATAAAAATATAGTTTCCATTTATTAAGTTGGCTGAGGTTTGTATGTTTGAATAGGACATTCTTATTAGAAATATAATTTTCAAATTTATTCTTTCAAAATTGTTACTTTCTTCATAATAGCTATTATGGGAGCCGGGAGGTGGCGCAGGAGGTAAGGTGCCTGCTGCCTTGCCTAGGACGAACCATGGTTCGATCCCCCGGTTCCCATATGGTCCCCCGTGCCTGCCAGGAGCGACTTCTGAGCGCATAGCCAGGAGTAACCCCTGAGCGTCACTGGGTGTGGCCCAAAAACAAACAAACAAAAAAAAACAAAAAAAATAGCTATTATCTTTTAAATTTCTTGATAATATTATTTGAAACAGACCATTTTAATTTTGACAAAGTAAAATTATGCACTTTTTCCTTTTATTGATAATGTTGGTGTCACAAAAATAATTATTTCATAATCCAAGGCTTTTTATCTGTGTATATTAATTTATTAAAGATTATTTTGTCCTATTTTATTGCTTTGGCATCCTAATGATATTAGTTGGCCATAAAATTCTTTTAATTTTTCTAAATTAAAATTTAGAAAATTATTAGAGTATGAAAAGAATTGATTACAAGATTAGTAAGTTTGATAATTGTAAATTGTCTGTGTTCTGACTGCTCTGCATAAAATTGATTTGGTTATTCTAAATTCCATGAGTTTCTTTGTGAATTGCACTCAGCTTGCCAGTTACTGACTAACATTTATAGAAATGGTACCCATAATATAGAATAATTGGAAGGATTATTGCCATACTTTTAAAAGATAAAACTCATTAATGCAAAACATCTCTTATTTATAGTGCCCTGCTCTAATTTCTTGCATTGATCTTCTGTAATTTCTTTAGTGCAGGGTTTGAATTTTTGTCATGTTAACATAAAATAGTTTATATTCTGTAAATAAATGTAACTATTTTTAAATGCTATTTTGATAGTTTTGTTGAAATATATACATCAATTAAAGTACCAATGTAGGCTGAAGAGAGAGGTAGGATGCTTACCTACATGTTTGATTCCTGGTACCTTACAACTCTACTCTGGGTACTACCAAGACTGATTCCTGAATGATAAGCCAGGAGTAAACCCTAAATACTGCCAGTTGTAACCTCCAATAAAACATAAACAAAAATAAGAAAAAAACTGCAATCCAATGGTTTCATTATATCTAGACTTTTGCAACCATAGTTTATTATCCCTAAAGTACACTACTTATATATTACGCTGTGATTCTCCACCCCATTTCCTTCCATGTGAGGGAAGCATCTGATAAGTCTAATATATTTTCTTTTTCTAGATATTTGCTTCTTATTGATATTTTATAAAAGTTTAATGATACAATAGGTGGCCCTTTCTAATCTACTTTCTTTTCTTACTCAAAAAATTTTAAGGCTTGTTCATATGTGCTATGTAACATTCATCGTTTAAATTGTCAAATAATATTTCTTTTCATAGATATGCGGCATTATTTTATCAGTTTATTTGTTGATATAATTAACCAATATGTGGATTCTACCTTTAGGCTATCAAGACAAATACTATTATTATTTTTAATGTGCAAATGTAAGTTTGGATGGGTATTCTCAGTCATTTTGTATAGAAAACTAATATACCTTGGTAACCTTATATTTAATTTTTAGAACCACTATACTGCTATTCACACTAGCTAAAACATTTTATAATCCCCTCAGCAATGTACAATACTTTCTATTTTCTGCTTTATCACATATATGTGTGATTTCCTTTATTTTTAATTGCTACAATTGTAATTTTAATTTCCATTTCACTAAAGACTAATGATATTGAACAGTTTTTTTAAATGCTTGAACAGGGCATGCTTAATTAAATGCTTACATTTATTTTAGTAATATAGTCAATTAATTTTATATAATTATTTTATATCTTTCCACCTTAATAAATATAGTTTGCATGCTGTTCCTTCAAACTTTCTGCATATGAGATCATATCATTTGTAACATATTTATTTTTAAAAATAAATTTCAGTTTGTTGCATAGCCAAATGACTAAACCTTGTGCTGAATAAAAGTGGCAAGAATAATTATCCTAACTTGCTCATAAGGTTGGAGAATTATTCAAATATTTTTATTTGTATCTTGATGATGGGTTTATAGATGTACTTAATATCTGATTAAAGATGCCCTTTTATGTTTCTAACTTATTTAGTGTTTTACAATGAAAATATACTGAAGATTTTATATACATATCTGCATATTCTAAACATTTCTGCTTTGTTTTTTTTTCTTTGATCCATTTAAGATAGTGCATTGTCTTGATTAATGAGCTTTGTTTTTGTATTTTGGACCACACCCGGTGATACTCAGGGATTACTCTTTGTCTATGTGCTCAGAAATCACTCCTGGTTTGGGGACCATATGGGACAGTGGGGATAGAATCACGGTCCGTCTTAGGTTTGAGCATGCACGGTAGATGCCCTACTGATTGCACCACAGCTCCAGCCCCGATTGCTTTTGTTTTTTCATTTTTATTGTGGTCAAAGTGAATTACAATTATTTCAAAATATTATATTTTAATATAATCTTTAAGAAAAAATTTAACAATATTAAATTTCTTAACTAGTATTATTAACTAGCATTAACTAATAGTAATGATAGTACTAATAATTAATTAATAATTAAATAATTAATAGTATTAATAATAGTATTATTATTTAGTATTAACTAGTATTTATTAACTAGTATTATTTAATAATATTGCATTTATTTAATAAATAAATTTATTTAATAAATTTTATATTATTAAATAATATTAGTTAGGAAATATTTAAGCATATAGTGACTATGAATGAATGAGGGGCATTCTGACCACTAGTGTTGTCTTCCCTCCATCTCCGTTCCCAGCACACATCACATATCTCTCCCCTTTTATCCCCATAATGCTAGTATAACTGTTTCCCACTTATACAGCTTGTTGTAAATTGGGTATCGATTCTGTTGTCATTGACTATGGGTGTGTGTTCAATTCTGATCAGTTTTTATTTCCACTAAGTGTTCACTCTACTGTTTGGTCTTGGTACCATTCATTATCTCCCCCCCCCTCAAATTATGAGGCTGAACAAGTTGATTTCAGTAATGTGATTCTGTTGGAGATATACAAAAAGATAAAGGAGAAGAAAAGAGAAACAAAAACGAAAGCAAATGGAGAAAAAGAAAATAAAAAAGGAACTGTTAGGGGGAGTTCATCTAGGTGTTATAAATTTCCCTTTAGAAGGAGAAAGGGAGGAGAAAAAAGATAACAAAAAAAAAGCAAGCAAAAAAGTAAAATAAAAACCAGAAACAAAAAAACAAAAAAACAATAGGCCAGTAATAACAAAAGTACAAAAAGAACAACAGCAATAAAAGAACAACCAAAATAACAAAACAAAACAGAACAAAACAAATAACAAAAAATAAATAAATAGCAAAGACAGAAAAAACAAAACAAACAAAAAATCCTAAAGGCACAATAAATAGTTGGGAAATTAGAACAGAAATTCTCTTGTCCTAAGTGATACAGGGTTACTCCACCCTTAAAGCATACTGCCATGAGAACAACTACAGGCTCCATACCTGCTCATTTTCACATCCCAAGTTCTTTTGATGGCTCCAGGGAACTTTCCAGTTAGTTGTGGATGATAACATCACTCCTCTGTAGC